>VZTI01000688.1:187101-218427 GCA_013397865.1 Struthidea cinerea | reverse complement strand
CACGGAGCAGCACCAGCACCCTCGGAGGGTGAATGTCACCTTCGCCTCACCGCGGGCGGCTGAGGAGGGAGCGGCGCATCCCGGGCTGGGGACGCGGGGCGGCTCCGGAGGTCCCGGGAGAGGGGGTCTCAGCATCTCCTCTTAAACCCTGATAAGCGCATCCCTGCAGGTGTGTGTGCGCCTGCAGAGCATAAAGTAAGGTGGTATTTTTGCCCTTTGAAGGACCAGGCACGCCGCTGGAGATCCCTAATTTAGAAAAAACCCCATAATTTCTCATTTTACCCAATGCTTTCCTATGCAGAAAGGAGGATTTAGTAAGTTGTGGGAAAGTTGCCTGCTAGAGCTCATGGAAAAAACCGCCCTGTTTGTGTTTGAGTGGTGATGTAAACTTTATAAGCAGTGTCCTGAGAAGGATTACAATCGAGGGGAAAAAATGTAAATAGTGCCAAACATGTAAGGATCACTTGTACCCTTGTAAATAAATAAGGTGAAATTTTGCACTTGTGGCGTTTTTTGCTTGCTTTTTTTTAATCTTTTCTCTGCAATGGAAAAGTTCAAACTAGAATTTTTTTTAGTTAAAAGTGCTGTTAGACAGAACGACTCCTTGCTGGTGTAGACAGTCAAATGCTGGGCAGGTTCAGCTGGGAGATCCCACGTTCTCTAGAGCAGCTCATTCTTTGGGAATCAGCTGAGGTACCTGTAACTACGCCTTACCCAGCACCTATTTTTGGAGGCTGTTTGTTATAAAACACCTGCTACTCCATTAACAAATGGGATTTTCCTTTTTTAGAAGCAAAACTGAGTGACACCGGATGAGTTGTGACTACTTGCTGTGCAGGTGTTACACTCAGCTGTGGTTTTCCACGAGGTGTAAACCGGAGATGAAAAGCAGGAGCAGCCTGGTCTGTGGTGCAGGGATTTGTGAGGAGCAGCTCACATTTTGGCTTTCAGGTCATGCCAGGTGGGGAGAGCAGAGGAAATCCTCATCGCTGCTGCCTGCAGGGATCAGGCAGCCCAGGTGTGATGCACCAGGCTCTCCACGACCTCTCCTCTGCTGCTGCCTGTATTTCTGTCACCTGCCTGGAGTTCGTGCAGTGTGGGTTTGGGTTTTTGTTGCCTTTTTTTTTTTTTGTTCTCAGCCACTGTGACTTTCCAGCCAGGCTGGCTGAAGTGTGCTGTGAGATGACAGCAGCACTATTCCACTCTTTAAATTTATCATTTGGGGGAAAAATCTTATGGAGAGGCGTAATGTTTGGGTGTTGCTGCTGTACCTACTATAACTATGCGAGGCATTCTTGTCACAGCTTTGTGCTCGGTTCTATTTGCTCAGGAATTACCTTTCATAATTTGAGTTAGACTGATTGCCTTTTGGATTTTAAGAGACCCAGTGAACATAAAGATCGTCCCTGCTACCAGCACAGGGGTTCGTTATTCAGCTGGGAGATGTTCCTCTGGCGCAGAGCTGCGTCCTGTGCCTGTGCCACTGAGCACTGCACTCGGTGTCTTCAGTGCTACTGTCATTCCCCTGACAAAACTGGGGAGTTTATCGCTTACAGCTCCGGTGAAGTAAAGCCTCCCTGCTGTTCCTTGCTGTCAGCTCTTCCCCCAAAAGGCAGATGAAAGCAACTACACCACCCCAAACCACCTCACTGCAAAAGATTGCTGTTAAAAAATGAGGCAAAAAACCCTGAGCAGAAGGGAAGCTCTTAGATAACTGTTTGCTGTTGAGAGAGTCTCAGTGGTTTTCGCTTGCAATGCTGTAATTGAAAGATATTTATATTTTTTGGCTTAATCTGCTAAAAAAAAAAATCTGTGGACAGGGTGATTAAAAAGAGGCTCAATTTGAGCCATCAAAAGATTATCCCACATACAACAGTGTTGGGAGGGTGGGAAGGTTTTTCTTGCTTTGTTACCAATTGCCTGGATTTGAGCAGCGCTGGAAATGCGGTCGCAGAAATCTCTGAAAAGAGCTTTCATCTCCCTGAGTTATTTACTGAGACTTTGCATGAATTCTCATTTTACTGCTTCAAGCAGAATTAACTTCTTTCCTGTTCATGGGCAGCGATAAGGATGATTTATGAGTGTGAGAGTGGTGAGGCACTTCAACAGGTTGCCCAGAGAACCTGTGGCTGCCCCATCCCTGGAAGTGTTCAAGGGGAGGTTGGACGTGGCTCTGAGCAAGCTGGGATAGTGGGAGGTGTCCCTGCCCATGGCAAGGGGTGGAACAAGATGATCTTTGAGGTCACTTCTAACCCAAACCATTCTATGATTCTGTGATCACCAGTCTCCTGGTAGAAAAAGCTGAAAAGGAAGCAGTCATTCATCGGACTGTAGTACTTTTCTATTTTCGAGCAGCTAGCTTGTATTTTTTCAGGAAGGATAAGGACCTTTTCTGCAGAAGAACACTACATTCCTTTCTCTGCAATATTTGTCTGAAAATGTGTTTAATGAGTTCCGTCTGCTGGGCAGAACTCTGGCCCCATAAGTAGTCAGTGGGAAGGGGAAGAGTGGACCTAGTGGCTTTGCAAATTGTGATTTGTGCTTCCTGCTGCCTGGTTTAGTGGCAGACAGGTCCCTTAGCTGTATGGGAACTCCTTGGGAATGTCAGTGTACATTGAAATACATTTTTAGCTCTGAAAGTCTGTCCTCAAATAACTGAGGAGCCTTTTCTTTAGGTCTGTAGGTGTTCTCTGTTGTTTTTAACGAGTCTGGAGAGGAGAGCCGTGCTGAAAAATGTCAGCTACTGTCAATGAGCAGCCATGAGATGCAGCCTGTCTTCCATTAAAGATCTCCAGTCACACAGGATGAACTGGGGGAAGAGATTTCGGGTAATGAGCCCACAGACCAATGCCTGAAATCTGTATTCACAGTCAGTAGTTGTACCAGTGAGCCTCTAGACGCACATCTGGCATGAACTTGATTCACCACAGGGAATCCTGTCATCTAATCAGTCATTTAACTATCCTGACACGTTGCAGATGATGTTAGGTTGTGGTATTCCCCTGCCACGAGGGTTCCCAAGAAGCATTCAGTCACACAGACATTTTTATGACGTTCACTCTTGCCTTCTGTGTGGAATGCTCCTGGATATCATCAGGAATCAGGTCTGCGCTTGGGAAGGAAAGCACTTAAACAATATGGTCTTACAGCCCTGGGTGCTGTTCCAGTGGCTCAGGGATGAGGAGTCTCTAGCAGTGATTGCCTTGGATGCTTTTATTTCCTTTGGATTTTAAAGGATCAGGTTGGTGTTGCTGGTATAGGGGACAAGCTCAACTTTAATAGCTGTTATTTAGGTGTCTGACTTTGCGGGAGCCATTTGGGAAATCTCTTTTTGATTGCCTGAGGCGCCTGTGATTGACAAACTTGCATTGCAAGAGCCTCGTGCAGTGTGAGTGAAGTGCAGCACTGATTGCCAGGGTGCTGATGTACCCCCCTTAAGTGGTGTGTGCTTTGAGCCAGCAGCTTTTTATGTTTGAGAATCAGCCTAGTTACCAGACAGCAGCAAGAATATTCTGGCTTCCCTTTGGAAACAGGTGTCAAGGGATCAGGCACATGAAATTCAAAGAGCTGTTAGGGGTCTGACTCGCTTGGTTGGGAAGGTGAAGAGCTGGGAACTCATCTCTGCATAAATGCAGAGTTTTTGGTCAGGCTTTGAAAGCAAAGAACACCAAATCTTGCTTCTATGAGCTACAACAATCTCTTTGCCTTAGGTTGGCTTTGGAATCCTGCAGCCACTGCTGTGCTGTGTCCACCTTCAAAAGGATCATGGAGGGTGTCTGTGTGTCCCGTAACTGGGAATTCTTGGGGAGATGAGCTGTCCTGGTGGGTGTGCTCATGCAGGCAGCTCTGCTCTGCAGCCTGGAGAGCTGAATCTTTGCTTTGGAGCTCAGACCACTCCCACTGGGAGGTGTCCCAGCAGCCAACTTGGCAAAGGTGGATGCTGACAGGGGATAACTCTGGGGTCAAAGGTGCTCTCCTGAAAATGGAGCTTCACCAGTGCTTGAGGTGTGTCTGTGAGACACCCATCACCAAGGCAGCCTCTGCTTTCCCACCAAGTGACACCCCGTGGTGGTTTGGGCATGTCCCACAGCAGGCAGACTTGTAGAGGGTGTCCTTTTCCCTCAGGGTGGAGGGAGAACCTGGAACATGTCCCTGTCCCTCTGGGACAGGTGTGTTCAGCAGGAGGAGGAGGACAGGGAATATGTGAAAGGTGTAAGTGGAGGCTTTTGGCTGAAACTGTGGCTGCTTCAGGTGGTTAAATGGTAAAACTGGGGTTCTTTCCTGGGTTGTTCTCCTGCATTCCCTTGAAACCATTCCATTGAAATGATATTCAGCATCTTGGCACCACATAAACACAAGTGAGGATTATACAACCGTAATCCTGATGGCACTAAATCAAAGAACTGGTGTTTTTAAGGGAAGAACACACCATATTTGTGTAGAGGAGCTCCTGTTCTCTGCTCTGGTGTTTCCAGTCCTGGGGGTGTCTGAGCCAGCCCCTCACCTTAGGGGGGCCCTTCTGGTTGCATTTTTCAGATACTGCCATAACCCCAATTGTTAATAATTTGCCTCGATGAGGTTCTACCCACAGTAGGCACAAAAACTGTGCAGCTCTAAAAACCGCAGCAAGAACATGGCAGAGTGGAGGAGGAAATTCTGCAGCTGTTACGGGATGGGGGTGGGATCGATAAGCACATGAACATCAGTTTTTAATTTTAACTCACATCTATTTATTAGCTGAGTGGTAAATTGCAGCTCAAAAGAGGAGGAAGAAGGGAGAACAATAAGTTTTACATCTGTCACTCTGCCTACTCTTTCCATCAGTGTGGTTTCAGTGGGATCAAGCATCTTCTAAAATAGCACTTAGAAGTGATGTTGGAAATTGATCTTAATTTGATGACACTGGCAGAAGCTCACGGGTTTTCTTGCCATGTGTCGAATGCCAACAGATTCAGGCAACACACTAAAAAAGGACATTTAGCTTTGATAGTATGCTTCAGATATCATGTTTCCGTGTAAAAGAACTTACTCAAACCTTTGTGCTGCAGGACTTGACAATATAATATAATTTCAGGTTGCAAAGAAATATTAGTTTTGAGTCCAATATCTCTAAATTTGTAATGAATTGGCAAGCTTATAGGAGTTGTCATCCAACAGTTACTACATTATCTAGATCATGCTAATGATGAAGTGTGGTGTAAAGTAGCAGTTAACTCCAGCAGGAACAGCAGTGGCATTTCTATTAAAGGTGTTGTTTTTTGGGTTTGTTTTTTTTTGTTTGTTTGTTTGTTTGTTTTTTTTGGTGTTTTTTTGTTTGTTTGTTTTGGGGTTTTTTTTGTTTGGTTTTTTTTTTTTTAGTTTTTTTTTTGTTTGTTTGTTTTTGTTTTTAAATTTGAATAAAATATTTGATTTCCAAACTGCCAGTTGCTCTTGTCTGTCTCAGTTTTTTTGTAGGGATGGCTCGAAAAATGTGTTTGCATGTTTTGCCTCTTTAACTCTGCTGTGGAAGAGCTTGTAACAGAGTGGGCTTAACACTGGGTGTATAAATCCTGAGACACCCCTTGGCTGAAGAGGATGGGAGAAAGCAGCAGAGGAAAGGAATACCTTCCTTCAGCCTCTTAGTTGCAACAGAGCCCTAAATTCCCTGAGCCATGTACCACGTTCTCTGCAAGGCACAGGATCTTCTCAGGAAGATGAAAAACATACATTCCCCCTCTTTCTAAAGAAAGATCTTCTGTTTCTTCAGTTGTTTGGATATTGGGTTTCTAAATAAATTAAAAAATATGGTAGATATCTGTAAACTAGGTCAAATCATAAATAATCCTGTTTTAGCTTTGGTTTTCTGAATTAAAATTAGAGGACAATCTCTCTGTCTCTTATAAAAAGAGGTGGAAGACAGACTACATACATTTGTCTTATTAGGAAAATAAGTGGCAAGCAGCTGCAAAGGAAATCAATTGTAAAACATTATCAATGACAGGATTTGGGGTCACAGTTTATGCCCGCTCTCCCTGTCTGCCTCCTCAGAGACCACACTAAGTCTACTTAGAGGTAAATTGGGCCAGTGTGACACAGACCAGGTCTTGGGCTGGTGCTGTCTCATCTCATCAGTTCACACCAAGAGGGATAAAGCCTTATTTATGCACTAGCATGAAATTTGGAGGGAGAAGCACAAGTTTAGTCAGAGAAGAAATGAAAATTGTCTGCCTACATGACTTGAATATTAGTTTCAGCTGAACTGTCTTTCCTCTTAAAGTATTGCTTTACAGACACTGAATGTTCTTGCATTATCACCTTACTCTAGAGTGCATGAAATGTGACCTTAACCAGTGGTGTGGCTGACACTGTGAGTGCTGTTACAGTAGATAGAATGATGTTAGAGAGCTCTGTTGTGAGACATGAAAGTAAGAAACAAAAGGAGAAAGAAGAAAGGAAAAAAAACCTGCTAACTCAGGTGTCCTTCTGTCTGACCTGGGAGATTTCAGAGATCCCTGGACTGAGACAAGGAGCTGGTGAGAAGGGTGGCACCAGGTAGGAGGGCATCATATCTTGGAAACACAGACTCTAACTCTGCCAGAAAGTCTGCAGGTGTGTATTTGATGTCTTTAGCATTGAGTCTTGGTGTCCAAATGCCTGACAGAAAGGACTGAGCTGCTTTGTCACCAGCCTTATGTGGTGTTCCTTGGCTGGCAGTTGGATTCTTGGTGGGTTGTGGGGCCCCAGCTGCTCGGTGGTGCTAGCAGACCTGGAAAGCTGCAGCAGCAGAACTAGAGAAACCTTAAGTGTGGTCAGGTTATGATAATTTAAACTTGGAAGGGGTGTGCAGGGCTGTGGAAGGTCGTGTTGGATCACTGCACAACAGGAGTCTCCTGAAAGTGAAGGAGAGAGATGCGTGTGGGGATCCTGGCTGGCTGCACACACTGGTGGGGATGGATCTGTAGGGATTTGGGGTACATCTTTTCTGGGAATGGTGGAGCACTGTTCAGAAATGCCCAAGCTGTCACTAGGGCTATCCCTGGAAAGGGACAAATCCCTGTCATGCTAAATGAGCTTGACAAGAGTTTGCAGGCTCTTCTGGAGTGAATCAGGGGGTGGAAGAGATCTTAAAAGAAAACTTGGGATCTGCACAGCCTCAAAATCCCTGATTGCTTCAAATTCCCTGACTGGGAAGCAGATAGCACCCATGGCTAATATCTGGGCATGATTTGCATCTCCATGTGTCCACTGTGGCCAACAAAATAAGCCTTGTTACCCAGCAGGTACTGCGATCTCAACAGCCTTTTCCCCCAAATGCAAGTGTGTAACTAAGCAGATGAAGCAAACATTAATAGATCTGAGGACATATGTGATTTCTTGAGGATTTTGATGATATTAGACCTTTTCCTAGTGACACTCAGGACACTGAGGAAGACCAGTGATTTGTGAGAATGGTTTTCACAGACATCACAGCATTTTCCCACGAAATGTTTGCCTCACGAGGCACTAGGGTGAGGTTGGGTTGATCAGGTGAGTATCAGGGTGCAATGCCTAGAGAAATAGGAAAACACATTTTAAAAGGCTAAAGTCCAAGTTTAGGTGAGAGGTACAGAGGCAGAAAAATAATCCCCATAAAAATCACAAGTGTGTTCTTTGTTTGAATTTTAGTGATTTTCATTGTCTAGCCTTAAATGTTTCAAGAAACTGGGTTCTTTTTTTCTCTTGGGGATCTTTCTTTCTCTTTTTCCTTGGAGGAAATAGGCTTTTCTTTGCAATAACGAGCACTAAATTGTTCTTGTGTTAAAATACTGAATACTCTGCATGTTGACTCTTAAGAACATAATTTTAACACTAATGGAAATGCTCTGACGAATGACTTTTATTTGAACTTTTTCTTGTGGCGTTCCGGGAGGAAATCTGAATGACATGGAAATCTGTTTCTTGGAATTCCAAAAGAGTACTTATCAAATGTGAGGCTGAGGGAGACGGAAGATAAACTGCCACAAATTAGAAGCATTAATTTGATGGGAAGGAAGGAGGAGGAAGGATGGCTGGGCAGGCAGATGACATGGTGGGGGGGGAAATGAGCCATGTGCCTTCATGGCTGCTTCACACATATCACTGCTCCAGTCAGAGCTGTCAGATCCACACCCCTGGAAGAGAGCAAACATATTGTTGGCTTGGCACACTTCAGAGTGCATGTGCCAGCACACATGTGCTGCAGTTTAAGCAGGGCAGCCAAATGCCTAAGGCAGGCCAGCTTGATGCCAATTTTAATTTGCCAGTCAGACTTGGCTAGTTATCACTTCTTTCCTTCAGCATATTTTGCAAGCTACTGGAGAGTACTAACACCGAAACCAAGCTGAATGAACCTCTCATAGATAGATTACAGGAGATCCTCTCTTTCTCACAGGGCTTTCATTCTGAGCACCGCTTCGTATTCCTTGTGTGGATCAAAAGCTTTGTGCACTTCCATCCTGGAACTGGACTTAGGGGATGGATCTGCAGGTGTGGGAACATTGGTAGCAAAGGATCGACCTTAATATTGTGAATTGCAGAGAACCCAAGTTGCAAATACCTGAATTCTAGTAACAGCTTTTGCAGTTGTGTCATGTCGGTCTTTAATAGATGTTTTTGTCTGACTGCAGTGTGTCAGGTAGCACAGCTGGATCCAAAGCTGCTTTCTGCATGAAACTTCTAAGGAACCTATTTTCTCTCTAGTCACGGGATAAATATGTGAGACTATTACCAAATGCGTGACTTTTCTTGTAGGAACACCTAAGGTCCATTGTAATGGCATTGCAGGATGTTTTGCCATGTTCATGTATGGATAAGGTGGAAATGTTTAGATGGGTAATGTTTTTTCTTTTGCTCCATCTGCAAGGCACAAAGTGCAGAATGGAGCCTGGTTCATAATGTGAGACTGAAGACAGAGGGAATGAAAGAGGACTACTTGGAGAAACTTGCAAGTTTTCATTGAGCTTGAATTGGAAAACACAGTTCATAGAATCACAGAATGGTTTAGGGTGGAAAGGGCATTAAAAGATCTTCTCATTCCAATCCCTGCCTTGGGCAGGGACACCTTCTGCTATCCCAGGCTGCTCCAAGCCCTGTCCAACCTGGCCTTGGACGCTTCCAGGGATGGGGCTGCCGCAGTTTCTCTGGGCAACCTGTGCCAGGGCCTGCCCAACCTCACAGGGAAGGATTTAGTCTTGGGGCAGGTAACCTGGGGTGTCTCTGCTGGGGCCAGGGAGCCTGGGAACTCTTACAGCTTTTCTGTGAAAATTGCTTCCTTATCTTCCCTGCTGCTGTTAGCAATGAAATGGATCGCAGCAACAATTTCCCCGAGCAGCTGCACGGTCCTGGGAGTTTGTGATTTCTGGAAATCCCGATTTTCTGTCCATCTCTTGGACAGACGTAGTGACCTGACTTGTCTTCTGCTTGCTACGTGTGAGCTTATTTGATTGCTGTCCCCGATTCCTGGCGACCAAGGTGACCTTGTGCCTCACCCTGCCCATTTTCCTTGCACTGTGGCAGGGTTGTTTGTAATCCCTTGGCTGTGGTTTTTCCTCCTAGTGCCAAGAGCTCTGCTCTGAACCACATCCCCCCACCCCCCCCAACAAAGCAGCTCCCCCAAAGCCCTCAGCGGGTCATTCCTGATCCAGATCGGAACAATGCAGGACAAATCCTCTGTTGAGCGATGCCCCATGCTGTGGCCCGATTCCGGGTCCCCCTGGCAGGGATGTGCCCGTGGCACGGAGCCAGGGGTGCCAGGTTTGTGTCACCCGGCTGTGCAGCCCCTGGGCAAGGCTGCACTGCCAGGACTGTGGCACACTCGCAGTCCAGTGATTCCCTGCCGCTGGAATGACCCTGGAGAAGTTCCTGGCATCCCTGCAGATGGCTGGGAGGCTGCTCCGAGTCGCTCCCTGTGACCAGACAGGCTGCCCGGGGTGGGTGGAGCAGTGGAGTAAGTGATGCAGAAACATCCCTGCCACTTGGTCCTGCTCTTGTCTTGAAAATCAAAGGCTTTGCCCGGGGCTGAAGGCAGAAAGTTCCTTTGCATGGTGGCTTGAAACTGCCATAATTAATATTTTGGGAAAATCCTGGCCGGCCAAGTTAGTAGAGCAGCCCAACTGACTGTGATAATACCTGTTTACCTCTGAAATATGTAGGGAGACAGCAGGGAAATAGGAACAGATTATTTTTAATTGTACAACTGGAAATAAAAACACGCCAACAGAAAAAAAAAAAAAACACCAGAATTTTTGCAGTCTGGGAAGAAGCAGCCTGTTTTAATAATGATAGCCAATATCATCAGAGATGAAGCAATTTGTCAGCGCAGATTTTCGCCGTGAATAATCCAAGCTGTCCCTTGAAGACAACCTCTAACTCAATTATGGCTGGCTTTAGAGCTCAGCAAATTGCATTACCCAAAACTTCACAAGGGCTTGAAAGAATGAAATATAAAGTCAATTTTTTGCTATAAAACCACCATCCATAATCAGTTATATTACGCCTAGGCAGGGACTCTGGCCCCGTAACTGGCTTAGGACACTCTTCCTATTGGGGCTGCTGATATTAAAGGATACCCAAGATACTGTCTGAATCCAAATGTTGTTTCCAGATCCCCAAGGTTCTCTTGCTCCTAATCAGGTGCCCTGCCTGTATTTCCCACACAGGGGACCAAGGTTTAGAATTTAGGTTGCCCTGGAACAACTGTTTGTGGATCAGAGACATCAACTACACGACTGAAATGATCAACAGAAACAGTTGAAATATGTATTTCTTTTTTTAGCTGGATCATTTCAATGATTGTTTTCAACACAGCTCTGCTGAAGGGTTATTTTTAACTTGAATAATTTTAGTGCTCCTATTTTCCGTGTGACCTTGCAAACAATTGTTTCCAAAGAAACGAAGCCTTGGGGACGGGAAGGTGTGGCTGTATTGGGCTCTAATGGGAAGTAGGAGTTCTTAAGGCAGGTTTCCTGCCCAAAAATGCCCTTTCTGGATCTGTAATGCCAGGTCTGGTGCTACCAGTAGATAAGAAATAATAGGAGGAAAAAAAAAAAGAAGAGTCTACCTTAAGAACCACAGTCACTTTTTGTTTATGCCATCTAGCTTAATCAATTTTTCTGTAATTGAAATACTCCTCTTGGGTCACCTTGGAAATGGATAACGAGGAAACCTCAGTGTAACTGGGATACAGGCTGCATCACCCATGTCCAAATGAGAATTGAGGTCATTTTTTGGCAGGTGGTGTGAGAAGGTTTTTTCTGTAACTGATTTTACTCAGTTTGCCCTTTGCTAAACAAATCCCAACATACAGTTTAGGGAAATTCCACAGTGCCACACTGAGGTTCCAGTTCCACTCCTAAAAGTAATTCTGCTGAGTTGAAAACAATTACTTGTCCATGTCTGAGTTAGCCCTGTAAATAAACTGTGCTGGATCAAATCTTCCATTTCCTGCAGGAAAAAAAAAAGGATTACTTCTTATGGCTGGCATGGTAATTAACAGGATTTGGGAAACACATTTTTGCAGCTGCTTTCAAAATTAACTTCAAAGATTCCATTAATCCCTGCCTCTGAAAAAAAAAAAAGTGATTACAATGTCTTTGGAGAAATAATGTTTTAATTCAAAATATGCTAATAACCTAAATATTAAGCAAGCTACTGTTTGTGCTAATTATGTTGATTACATTTGGTGTTGGTGTAAATATTCCGTTTAGAACATTATATGGAATGTGAATACAAAATCAGCAGGTTCTCACTGTGCTGATTTATAAATTACAGCCCAGCATCGGCAAAAGTGGGGCACAGCTAAAGTTCTTTTCTGTGCTATTAGAATATTTAAAATCAGCACTGTAAGTAGGTTCCTGTATCCCAGACAGTGATTCCCTCAGCCCATTTTCATCAGATGCCTCCTAATTTATCCTGGGAGCTGCCTCCAGCCCTGGGGCCCAGCACAGGAAGGATGTGGAGCTGCTGGAGAGAGGCCAGAGGAGGCACCAGGATGAGCAGAGGGATGGAGCAGCTCTGCTGGGAGGAAAGGCTGCGAGAGCTGGGATTGTTCAGCCTGGAGAGGAGAAGCTCTGGGGTGACCTCACTGTGGCCTTGCAGGGCCTGAAGGAGCTGCAGGAACCATGGAGAGAGACAATTGCCAAGGGCTGGAGGGCCAGGACACAGGGAATGGCTTCCCAGTGCCAGAGGGCAGGGCTGGATGGGATACTGGGAAGGAATTGTTCCCTGGGAGGGTGGGGAGGCCCTGGCACAGGGTGCCCAGAGCAGCTGTGGCTGCCCCTGGATCCCTGGCAGTGCCCAAGGCCAGGTTGGACATTGGGGCTTGGAGCAGCCTGGGACAGTGGAAGGTGTCCCTGCCCATGGCAGGGGTGGCACTGGATGGGCTTTAAGGTCCTTCCATCCCAAACCCTTCCATGGTTCTAAGTGTGCTCAGTGCTGAAGGACCTCCTGCTGTCTGTGTACAGTAAGAAGTTCCTGTTCTGAGGATTTACCTCAAGGCAGAAGCTCTGTCTGGACAAAAGTGAACAAATCACACCTCTTAAACTGAAGCAAATGCCCGAAGCCTGTGAGCAACCCTTTGATTAAGGCACTCTGTGTGCATTTTGTGTAGACAGGTAAATAAAAATGTGTGTTCCACATGGGCAATGACCACACTACAAACAACACCATTTGTAGTTATCAGAAACTTGTTAATTTTGGACAGATAATTCTGTGCCTGCCTCTGAGACAGTGTGCATTCATGTGCATGACCATGTGCCCTCAATGACTAAAAAAGTCAAAAAAACCACTGTCCCTCTGTCAGCTTTTAGCCACTGCAGTTTGAGTCCCATCGGCTCATCTCAGCCCACCTGTGTAGTTTTAATTTATTAAAATAGCTATAGGAAAGCCTTAATAAAATTAGGGACAATCAGGAGCCAGTCAAGTAGAAAACTGTCTGACCCACGAGGATAATTACAGGAATTGTCAAAGTGCTGGGGATCATTTAGCTTTGACAGCCAGAATGGAAAGATGGATTCTGGTGCTCTTGCTCTGGCGACATTGTGCTGCCCTGGCAATGCAGAACAGCCAGAAAACTGGCTGTGGAAAACTCCCTTGGAGTAGAGGAGCATGCAGGGAGGAGGGGATACGTAGGTGAAGGAGTATAAGTTGATAAATAATTTTTCTTTCTGTCAGGTTGCTCAGGAAATGCAGTCTGTGATTTCGCACAGTGATGTGTAAGACAGAAGTAACAGACACATTATCAGATTTATCCATCATTCCGACAAGCTCCTGGCTAGCTCTTCTGTACCTGGTGCAATTCCCTTAAATGTGGCCTTTGAAGGACACTTTCATCTCATAAATACTCAGTACCACGTCTATAAAGATGTGGCAGAAGAGTGGAGGAGCTTATAAAGGAGGCACAAGTAGACAAGTGAGGAGGGTTTATTTGTGTAGTTTCTTGTGCAATTTTCATTCCTTTATCCAAGCTTCTGTTTGGGGTTCTTCAGCTCTGTCTGCAGATGTTCTTTAGGTGACTGATGTGAGTGAACCTGTACGTCACAAAGTTGGTTTGGGATTTGCCATCTGTCTGTGCTGCAGACCAGTTTGGAGAAGACATAATTAGCAGGAAATGAGTGAAATGATAGAAGCTGTGCCTGGCTCTCCAGCAGTGCACTTTATCTCTCCCAGCTGTTCATTCTCGTGCTTTCTGATCTATAATTCCAAAAAATACAGTGGTGCTAAAATTCCAGTCCCATTACTTAGAGGCCCTTGGCAGCTTCAGCAAACAAAAATCTTTTTGTCACAGCAACATCACTTTTCCTGTTCTTTTTATTTTAAGCATTGTGATTTATTTTGTCCATTTTTTAAACCAAATTATTACTGTGTTGTGGCTAAGAGTAATGTTTTTCATGCATCAATGTGTGAAATGCTGAGTGCCATAGTTTCAAGTTGGTACATGATGTCAGAAAGGGGTAGTGACATAGAAATCGCCAGTAAAGGAGAACTTAATCTAAATAATCCTATTGAAATCCCAAGTTCTGCAGAGTGGACCCACTCATCTCAGGTCATAGCTGCTTGGTTCTTGCCCCTGCTTAAATTCTGGATTTTCATTTGGATTCTGATGTATCTCCTGATCATTCTGCTGTGATTAGGAAGCTTTCCTTGCTCAGGAAACATCACGAGTCCCTAAGCAGATATTTTCAGCGACATTTTTATTTGCAGAAAGATCATAAACTTCATAAATCTTTGAAATGTATTTTTTCAGTACTTTTTTTTTCCACATTAAGGCTGAAACAGCTGAGTTTTTTTTAATTAAAGCAGAAGACTATAAAAAAAATAAGGTCTTTATGAAATAGTTCAGTTGGATTCAATTTCTTAAAGGGAAATCTTTGTATGGAGAACAGGTGGTGGTGCAGAGGGAAGGCTTGCTTGGCACCGTGCTGGCAGAGCCACAGCTTCTTTTGTGTTGCTTAGTACCAACGTGTATTTCCTCCTGTCACACCTTAGGGTAGCAAAACAAAGCTTAGGAGATGCAAAAATTCCCTGCTGTTCTTCTTGCCAATACAGAACATCCTAATAACATTTCACAGTTATAATAATAATATTATTATTATAATAGCGTCACCCCTGTCAGTCTACGCTGACTTTTGCTGCTGCCCACTTTACAGAAACTTTCCACCTGTTTCTATTCTTTTAATTCCACTCTTGGATCTTTTTTTCCCATTCTTTTATGTAGAAACACATCCTGTTGAAAATCTGCAGCCACTGCTTTCCTGGGATACAGCTCTGTGTACCTTGTTGACCCTGCACTGAGGCGAAGCATCAGGATGATGTTATTATTTGGAAGAGCCCATTTGTCAGAATGTTCTGGCAGTTTCATGTCCCTGATCTTGGGCTTTCTGTGGCTCACCATAAAACAAACAACCCTTCTGCCCCCAAAAATTCTGTAATCAACACCTGGCTGCAATCCCTAACACTGAGGTGCTAATTAAAAGCATAGCTGAAAAGGTCAGGCTATTTCCAGACAAGAACAGAATGTAAGATTAAAGGCAAAAATTAGGCTCTGGGGTTAGCAGGGGCTAGAAGAATGAGTAGAAAAGCTGCTGCAGTAATTTAACATTCTTCTTGAAATGTCCTCCTGGCTGCAAGTTCACTTTTGACCTTAGTTTGCTCGCCTTGGGGACTAATTTAGTACAGATTTTCATACCACATTAACTGGCCTCTGCGTGTAGCTCTGAGAATTTAACAGGAAAGCAAACCTGTTCTTTTCTTACTGGGATTTTGAGCATATGGCAGAAGTCTTTTTTGCTTCCTCTGCTGACAAACTGGGAGTCACTTTGATTTTTGGAGACATTTTTAATTACATGTCTTTGGTGTTTTGTAAAACCACTGAGTTAAAAATTAATATAGCCCGAAGCAGTCATAAACTCTGTTTCCTCCTACGCAACATAGCAACAAAACTGTTTATCATGTTTTACTGTATAATCGTTACGGGTCTGCACTCATGCTCATTTTAGCTCTGATGTTTCTTTGATGCCCGGTGGAAAGTTTATTCAATGCTTCTGTCCTGGTGCTTGCCTTAAAAAACGCTGTGGAATTCTAGAAGCAATCTCTGAATGAAGGGAGCTGGCTGCAAGTTACAGGGAATGGGAATCTTCTCATGAGGAAAGGCTGAGGGAGCTGGGGCTGTTCAGCCTATCGGATCCCAGAAATGAATACTGCTTTTCCTGTGTTTCAGTGATTTTAATTTAATCTGTTTTATCTGTGAACAATATCTGCTATACCAGCATTTCATCCATTGCTTCTTGAAAACACCCCCAGTAACTCCTCCTCGCGTTTAGTCCCCTTTTGCTCTGAACCACATTAAAAAACCTCAGCTTCGTTCTGCAACCTGCAGTAGCATCATGAAAGGTGATGAAAGAAGGAAGAAACCCCAGCTGCTAATAATACCAACACCTTGAAAATGTTTTGAAAAGTAGGTCCACTGAATGTATTGAAATAAAGGACTAAAGCCTTTGCAGGAGGATGATCCCATTGTATCTGGCTTTTTCCTGAGTTTCAGTGCCTTGTTAATGAGAAGCTGATTCTCACTTTCAAATCCGTTGGAGTCACTTGGAAGACAGCACAGGACTTACAGGTCAAAATACATCCATAACTAAAGGAAAAGCTCTCAGAAGCTGGTTTGGCAGACTTTCAGGTTTCGTCTCTTTAAGTCCAGTGGTCACCAATCAAACAAATGGCTGCAGAGTATTGCAGCTGATTTCAGACTTAAAGAAAACTACCATGACCTCATGAATAGAAAAACCTTCAATTACCAAACCCAAGTTTTTATTCTTTTTCTTTGACAACATTCTCCTCTCCCCGAGGGGAAATCTCAAGACACAAAATAAATGTGTGAATCCATATTCCAGCACTCCATCATAAGCAGACTGAACCTGACAGGTATAGCCTAGGGAGGAAAGAGAAGCTTTCATAAAGCCTAAGTAGCACAGCCTGAAATGCTCAGAAAATAAGACAACTTGAAAAAGCATTTAAAAATATGCAGGGGAGGAAAAAGGAATATAGGTACCTTTTTACTGATAGGAAAAATAAGGTATTTTGTAAATGAACACAATAAAATCTTCTTTAAAGTGCTGTTTAGAATTGAAACGTGGAAGTTTAAATAAACTTTAAATAAAAGTACAAAGCAAAACTGCTTGTTGGGTGGATTTATTGATTTCTGGCTGTTGGTAACTTATGCTTTTGTCAAAGGTGTTTATCCCTTTAGAATCCCATTCTCTGTTACTGGCCAAGTTTTTGTGTTGGCTCTGAGGCTCCAGGGAGAAAAAAATGTATTTTCATTTTCCCTGTCAGAGCTAAGAGCACACATGAAGGTTTTGTGCTTACCTCATCATTAGCTGTGTATACAAAATACACCTTGGAAATACCGCTGCTTGGAAAGGCAAAAGACAGAAACCGAAGCAGAGAAGGTTTTAACCAGAAATTTTAAAGAAAATGCCTTCAGACAAGTGTATGGCTGTATGCATTTTCATAGGAGAATACACATGACTGTCCAGATGTTGGTAAAAACCATTTAGTTTGCAGTGCTCCTGTACCTGTTCACTTTCCTGGTGCTTGAGGATGTGCTGCCTCTGATGGCGGAGTGCAACTGGATTTACTCTCTGAGTTTAATACTCCCAGATTTTTACGTGGACAACCCTAGAGGACGATTTCTTTAGTTCTATTTCAGTAACACACACAAGTATGAATAATTTTGCATAAGGAATGTAAGTTTTGCCATAGGCTGAGGTACCTTAATCCACCTTGAGATACTGTCTCTGGGGATGCAGAATAATTTTCATAGAGTGACCATTCTTAAGCTGGAAAGTTCCCTACTATTGTAACCACTCCAGTACTCTGCCACTGTGAATATTTCAACTGCCCTGGTGTTTGCCACCTGTTACTTGGCAGAGTGATTTAAATCAGTTCTTTTTCATGGAAATTCAGGAGGCTATTCCTTGGACAGAGTGAATTAAAGTGGGAAGTTCCATCTTCTCTCGTGGCCAAAGCAGAAAATGGATCTTCTACCCAAAGTCAAGTCAGGATGGAGATTCTCCCTAGCCCTCCTTTTGTTGCTAATGTATTTCTAGGAACATTGTTATTGTGTCTTTTTTGTGGCATTGGCCAAATTAACTTCAGGCTGGGCTTTGACCCTTATAATTTTGTCCCTGCAAAACCTCACGACTTCACCATAGTCCTCCTGCGTCATGGAAGGGGAGGCACAGCAGGGAGCTGAAGAAATGAAATGCTGCATTGTAGCTCTCATCCCCTTGCACTGCTGGGAACCCGATTACACACGTATATATCACTCATTGTGATAATTCCATCCAGGGGCACACGTAGTGATGCAGCTGGACCTAAATCAGAGTCTTTTATATTGGAAAAGAACTCCAGGATCACAGAGTCCAACCTTTAAATGGAACTAAACATTCCTGTTTCACTGGCAGTGTCTCAAAACAACATTGCATGAGGGTGAATGGATTATCCAACATACTGAGGAGAAATCAGGCTGTAATTACCAGGAATTCCAAGGGGAAAATGCATGTTCAAGTGTGTTCTAACCTCTTGTTTTGTGTTTTTTTTCCCCTGACAGAGACAAGGAACCGGAGCTACAAATGGCAAAGACAAGACGTCTGGTGAGAATGGTAAGGGTTGACTTTATTTCTGGGTGGAGAATCCTTAGTAAAATGGAGCCAAAATACTTTTCACTGTAATGACACATGTCTGTACTGAAGGCTTTAGTGTCATAACTTACCTTCTGGTTGTGTTTGAGAAACTGGAAGGGCTTCAGAGGGTTTGTTTTCTTTTTATTTGTATCGTTAAACCCTTTGCTAAAGTAGTGTCTCTGTTCTGAGTGTGTAAGTGGTAACTTAAGGACTGCAAAGAAGTCAGAGCAGAGACAAATGAGACTAAAGCAAGATTAGATATGTGTGAAAAGGACACCTAAAAACAAGGTGAGGTATTATGAGCTGCTCCATGAATGAGGAAGGTGAAAAGAAATAGAAGTTACAAAGGATTTGCTCACAGAGTTTCTGCAGTGTGATTAATCCCACCTAATTTTAGGCCCAGAACTAAGATACCAAAGTTAGAATCCACTTGTTTAGAGCTCATTTGAGTGTTGCTAGAGAGAAGCTATGGATGGAGCAGTTCTCATGGAAGGACCAGATGGCAAAGAGGCTCTGAATTTCGTCATTGGAGTGAGGCTGGACTCATCTCCACTCCTCCAAGGGGTGACTCATGGGACTTTTTCAGACCTTAACAAAGGGGCTGGCAGAAGCCAATTTCAGCCCTTCAAGTGGCACAAACAATTCTAATTAAAAAATGTTGATTTTTTTTCCCCCAGAAGGATGCAAAACTGAATTGTCCGGAAAACAGATTCTTTGGGGTTTTTTTAAGCTGAAATCTCATTTTATTTCCTGTAGGAGCAGAAATGCTTTTCACACAAGTGATAATTGATTAAAATCCGGTTACCATCAGAAACATTTTTCAAAGGAAAAGATTAAACAATTTTGATTTTTATTTTTAATTTACCCAGCTAAAATAGAGGGAGCATCAGAAAGAGGATTGAACAGTAAAACGTGCTCTCTGCTTCTGTTTGCTCATCCAGTTCTAATTAAAAGAATGTGTTCTGTGTCCATCCCATCCCCTGAACAGCAGGAAGAATCCGAGTCCCTTCTCTGAAAAGCCAAGGCTTTTCCAAATGGGTCATTTGAGCAGTTATTTTGGATATGTGTTTTGGCCTTTTAAGTGTTGGACAGAGTAGAACTTTTGGGCCCTTTGAGGCAACACAACCTAGAGCATTAACAGCCTTCTTTATGGATAGTTTTCCTATTACAGGGAGGTGACTTTCCCGTAAGGGCTGTTTGCATAATGTTTCAGTAAATGAAATCCGTAGATGATGCTCCCACTATGAGAAAACACAAATTGGAGTGGAAAAAAAAAAAAAACCCAAATAAATATTTTGGCTTGTTATAGTGTCTTGAATTAGTGGGAACAAATGTACCCTGACAGCAAAGCAATTTGCATTTTCAAGTTAACAGGGGAGGAAAGCAAGCAAAATTATGTCAGCCATTCGGGCAGCATGGGGAGCATGTTTTTCTCTTTTTCTGTTTGAGCACATTATGGACTCAGCTCATTTGCCTTGAATTTCTTTCCCAAATAAAAATTTCTTCCTGAATAAAATCGTCCTGTTGTCAAGTTTAGCTTAGATTTACTGATCCTGCAGCCTTTTTAAATGCAATTTTTTTTTTCTTAGTGGGAATTTTGAGTGAGCAAGGGCTGCATCATTAATTCAAAAATATATATGGTTCTAGTTGTAGCATAATTTTATGTATAACATAGGCAGATGCACAGTTAATCTTGGGCAAGGAGATATCAATTATTTTTTGTAATTAAATTATAGTAGAAAAACTGTCACCTACATAAAACACAGGAGCAGCAGGGGAGATGGAATAGAGTCCTCTGATCTCCCCAGCCCACATGCTTGCATAAAAATAAAGCAGAATCAGAACTTTGAACCTGAGATTGAATGCTAAATCAAAGAGGCAGAAATGTGTAACTCTTTGTCCTTATTAGCTCTGTGTGGTTAGAACCCAAGCAGTGATTTATTGCTCTGAAAATTGGGGTGTGCTGTAAACCTACATACACGATATAAATCCTCTGTTCCATGTTTTTTTTGGCCAGAAGTCTGCAATATGTTCGTGTCTTAAATGTTATTAGCCTCTTCATCAAGTGTTTGTTTCCCTGTCAAAAGGAAACTTTCCCTCTTGTTTCCCTCTTGTTGAAAAGGAGGGAGGGTGGAGAAACAAAAGACTCTTTCATCTTATAAAAAGAAAACAAAAAAAAAGGAAAGTCATGCTGTGACAATGTTTGCAAAAGCAAACTGGTCTGGTTGCTGTTCAGGAAAAGCTGCTGAAAACTGGCCCAAACAACAAATAAAGATGCTTGGCTTTTCTCACGGTTTGATTCACACAGTGAGGCACTGTGGGGTCGAGCTTTGTTCGTGCATTGCAGTAGAAAATGAATTTTGGGCCCGCCTCTAGGTTAGGTTGAAACTGAAGAAAATAAAATAATGACCATGCCAATCAGCAGTCTCCTTCTTTGAAGACATCTATGGCCTTGCTGTCACCATGCAGCACTCAGGGAAGTTCAGTCTCCGAGGATCCCTTTTATAGCAGGGATAGTTTGGGTAGACACGAATGCATTTTCTTGTTTGACCTTCCTCAGACAGGAACAGTCCATCCTTAATTGTATTTAGCTCCTGCCCCCAGAGCAGCAGCGGCAGCTCTTAGCAAACCTCCCTTCAGCAGCCGGGGCTGTGCCGCTGCACACGCAGGATGGGTGAGGATGGAAGGGACCACGGGGGGACATCTGGTGCCACCTCCCTGCTCCCGGAGCACAGAGCACAGGATGGTGTCCAGATGGCTCTGGAATATCCCCAGGGAGGAGCCTGCACAGCCTCTCTGGACAATCTGTTCAGGGCTGGGCCCTGCCCAGGGCAGCAGCTCTGCCTCCTGTGCAGGGCAATCGCTGGGCTCAGGCCCTGCCCGCTGCTCTGGTGCCATTGCTGGGCCCCGGAGCAGAGCCTGGGCCCTGCCCGGAGCCCTCCCTGCAGCCAGGGACAGCCAGGGCTGAGGGCCCCTCTCAGCTGGGGCTCCTCTCCAGGCTGAGCAGCCCCAGCTCCCTCAGCCTGTCCTGGGCACGGAGATGCTCCAGGCCCTTCCTCAGCTGCGCAGCCTCCGCCGGCCCCGCTCCAGGAGCTCCCTGGCCCTGCTGGGCTGAGGAGCCAGAGCTGGACACGGCACCCAGAGGTGCCCCCAGGGCTGGGCAGAGGGGCAGGATCCCTCCCTGCCCTGCTGGGAATGCTCTTCCCGATGCACCCCAGGACACCATTGGCCTTCCTGTCCCCCAGGACACTCTGCTGGCTCGGGGACAGCTCATTGTCCCTCAGGACTCCCACATTCTTCTCCAGCAGGTCACCCCCAGCCTGCGCTGCTGCCTGGGGTTATTTATTCCCAGGTGCATGACCCTGTATTTGCCCTTCTTGAATTTCAGACAGTTCTCTGCCCATCTCTCCAACCTATTGAGGTCCCTCTGAAGGGCTGCACAGCCCTCAGGGGGATCAGCTGCTCCTCCAAGCTCTGTGTCATCATCAGACTTGCTGAGGAGGCTTCTGCCCCTTCACCCAAGTCATTGATGAATAAGTTAAACAATCTGGGCCCAGTATTGAACCCATAACCTCACTGGGACCTTGACGGACCTCAGCCTACCTGAAACCCAAGAGATACTTATTTGTGAAACTACAAACTTAGCTTGTAAACCTGTTACATAACGCTGTTCTCTGTGGAAGGAAATCCAAAGGGAAGACAGCACTGCTATTCCCACACAGCTCAGTGTGGGATAAGAAGCTGTAATTTCCTTTATGCTCACCTGGTTTGATTAGTCGGGACAATCATATTTGCAGATGCAAATATGAAAACAGAATGTTCCCCCCTGACTATTCTTAGTGAATAAATGATTCTTCTCTGTGACCTTGGCAATGTCACAAAGTTCCTTTGTAGGTTAACACTTGTCACTTCTTGTTCTGTTTCACATTGCCCTGTGTTGTTTTTTCTTGTGGTGCAATTTGCAAGCTGCTCTCATGCAATCTACTCTTTAATAGCCCAGCACAACTGCCAGGGAAACAACTGCATCAGAACCAATTATTTCTATCTTCAAATTTAGAATCACTCTTTTTCCTATTAATAGATCTCGCCCTTTCTTCTCAAAGTACATAAAGCATGTGATTATTAATTGGTATTAATAATTTTTCTTGGAAGATGAGATTTATCATTCAGTAACATGAATATTTATAATTACAAAATAAGTGTTTTCATGGGATGAATTCTGTGCCTTCCTGGCTCTGAGTGAAATAAAAATGAGTAGGTTTTGCATGAACTGAGATGTCATGGTGGAATAATCCAATCACAGCAAGATGGTCAGTTGTATTTTCAGTTTCTTTTCATTCCCAAACACTTGTCAGTGTATGATCTCTGCTTTGGGGCATTCAGAACATTATACATGAATAAATATTCTGTGTTTCATCCTGTCCATGGGATGCTTCTACATAAAGATGAAGAAACAGTAGAGTTAATAAAGTAAATTCTTATATTTTACATCTAAAATGGAATCACTTCAGTCTGAATGCTTCTAGAAAACATTAAGGGTAATGGTAAATAATTGTACAGCAATTCCGTGTGGGAGAATAGGGATCTCTCTCTAGTAAGCTTTCCTGGTAGAGGGGCAGTCACCTTGCAGTGTTACCAACAGTCCATTCACCCACTTCCTCTGCTCAAGAAATTTGGGAAATTCTGCTCACTGCACTCAGGAATAAAAACAAAAATCTTGCCAGATCCGACAGAGTGAATAATAATCTTCATCGTTATTTATGTAGAGTGCTTAGCTTAATAGAGCTTCAGTTCCTGGCTGGAGGCCAGGATCTTTATTGTAGTGTGGGCTAATATAAATATCTCTTTAAGAACTCAAAATTAATTTTCCACTAATATTCTCCAATGACTGCGTAAAAAATGTGCTGTTTTTGGGAACAGCCCTACAAATAAACTTACTGGTGGAAAAAACGATTTTGAGGAAGGGAGGGGAACACATGAGGGTAATTTGTATAAATATTCAAAGGGCCTCATGGAACATGGTTTGCTGTATCTTCCCGGGCCTGGAGGTCACATTTTTTATTCCAAGGAGAGGACAGAGCCTGAACTGCTGCATTGCAATGCTTGTGCATTTTCTTTCCCACAAAATATTGCTTGTGTGGCAAAAGATGAATCTTAAGTATTGCAAGCAACTGCTGAATCGGTGTAAAAAACCCACCCTAACCCTTTGAAACTGCTGCTCTCTGATATTTCACCCCCACAGCACTAATCAGAAGTTAGGATGGGGAGTATTGGATGAAGGTAATTAATACTGAGTGTTCCTGGTGATAGGTTGAGAGTTGGCTGGGAAATTAGCTTGCCTTGTTGTCTCTTTTCACTATGGTGAAAATTCTCTCATCCCTTTTAAGTGGTGCTTCAAGGGATATGATCTCCCAGTAATGCAGTCTCTCTTATTCTACTTTCAGCCTATATCCAAAGCCAAATTCTGTCCTATCTCATCCAGTCTAGCCAGTTCTAGTGGGGATTTGGGAAGTGAAATGAGAATGATTTGTTGTACCTCATCCCACATCTCTTAAAATAAAAAGTCTGTGCCTCAGCAACATTCCCAGACGTGTCTGCAACCACCAAATACCATAACACCTTCACAGAGCCTAAATACAAAAGTGTCTGAACCCTCAGCATGGTTACATAAGTTGTGTTCGGTCATGTACAGATCACTCAGACTCAGAGGAAGGTGTAAAAACCCTGTGAGAACTCAACACTCTGATCTGTAGCTGAGGGTGGATCAGATGAGAGGAGAAAAAGTCCCGAGTGAACAGTTCTAGATGAATCCCATCTCAAGACATGGCAAAAACACTGCAGGAAACCGCTGAGTTTCAGTTTAGGCACTTGCCCGGGGACAGCTGCACAGAAAGTTTGCCCAGAACCAAACCAAAGATGTCTCAGGTCCTCTCCTGGCCTGGTTCTCTTCTTTTGCCCAGCCTGGTGTGTGGAATCAAGGAATGTGCCCAAGGAATGTGCCCATCCCTGCAGGCAGCCAGCAGGGCTCAGCTAAAGGCAGATTGAGCCTTTAGTAACAAGGCTCTGGGATTGTTCACAGATCTTCCCTGGAGAGGATGCTCAAAGGAAGGGAAGGGAATTATACATGAACTTTATTTCCTCTCCTAGGTGCATTTCCATTTCTGGAGGCCAGGGATGAGCATGAGTCCTCTCCAGAGGGATACTGTGTGCTTATTTATATGGGGCAGTGATGGCAGTGAAGGGCTGTTCACAAAAGCTCTCTGATCAACAATTTTTGGTGTTTATCCAGAAACAAAAACTTCTAAAGTGATGATTTTTGTGTGTGTTTGAGATAATGTGGGCACCTTCTGCACTGAAACTTCACCTACACCCACATGTGCCTGTCCACGTGCAGTGACCATCTGGTTTCATGGAGAGGAGCCTATGGAGGAGTTTAATCAATGTATCTGAACTAAACTGAAGAAATACTTCTAAAAGAGTAGATATTGTTCTTATTTTTCTGTTATCTGACAAGTTGGCTTTGACACGGTGCATTACAGCTTCACCTCATCTGGTAACGAGGAGCTTTCATTTTTGAAATGTTTAGGCAGAAGCGTCTTTAAAAAAAGAAAATTGTATTAAAAGTTTCATCAATTAACAGCAGTGCTCGTGTAGCCTGACCTGTGTCCTGGCTCTGGAATTCCCCACAAGTTTTCATTTTGTGTATCATTTATAACCACTCTCGTGACTCCCAAATAAGTCCATCTTCCCACACAAAGAATATAGCACTATCCACATGAAGGATGTGTGTCTGTATGTTGCTATATAATGTTAATTATGCAGCATTTTCTTGCATGGTTTGGGTTGTTTTTTTTTTAATGCAGAAGTCCCACAAGGAAAAAAAATACAGAGCAGAACAGCACAAGCACAGAATAACAATTTCAGCTTTTTAAACCTGCTTATTAAAGACTTAAAAAATGGAAAATTATTTCAAAATAGATTTCTCTTTTTTTTTTTTTCTTTTCCCCATAGAGAATAAAGCTCCTATTAACTGGTAACTTTGACATGGAGAATCTTCACACTTAATACTCCTGCCACCAATGAATCTGTCTAGGTACTTATATGGTCCTCACCACCATAGTAACTGAGTGTCTTCCAAGTATTTAAAAATAGAGATAACAATAACAGTTCTTGCCCTGGTCCACCTCTTTCTTTCCAGCTTGCTAGGAGGACAAGTTGATTAATTTATGGAACCTTTGTTTTGCGCAGAGTGCCTGCACACAGCTCGGGAAGCTTGTGTGCCTGCATGGATGCGATGTTCTCAAACTGAGTGCATCCAGAAATCTGGCTGCATTTCTAAAAATGTGAGAGATGAACACATGTATAGGAGTTATATATATTTCTATATGGTCCCTCACAGTCTGCTCCTTTGCAGGAGGTAGAAGTCAGTAGAACTGCAGCATTCCTGCAGTGTTGAGATCAGGAGCAGCCCAAGGAAATCATCATGAGGTGCCTCAGTAAGCGGGCATTTGAGCACCTGAAAGGTGGTGGTAGCCCAGCTCCTTTCTGAGAAACTGGCTGGAAAATCAGCCAAGGTCATTAGGGGAAAAAAAAAAAGTCAGTGATTGGAAATGAAGAAAAAATCAAATTAGGTGAAAGAAAATAAAGCTGTGGTGATGCTGGTGGGTTTTGCCTTTTGGATGAGTCATAAATATGCTGGAGTTTCCATCAAGTGTTAATGAGGGAAGACAGAATTGAAATGATGCCTTTGACAAGTGCCATATTTCTTCTGGAAATCAGTCTGTAATTATCAGTGAGCTGCCTGACTGTGCACCAGGGAGAAGGAGCCTTCTTTCCATGACTGGCACGTAACTGGCTGGCTGCCACAAATGTGCACTGCCTGGAAAATGGGCTCTCCTGGGAGAAGGAGCCTTTAGTTCTGCTTTGGTGCTGGTGGTGACCCAAGGGGAGGACACAGCTCAAGCCAGCCCCTCAATAACCCTATAAAGTTACCTCTGAAATGAATCTGCCCCTGCATCATCAGGGATGGTTTGGGTTGTGTCAGGATTAGAGTCAACGGGATATGGGAGCTGGAATATTTACATTGGGAATCCATGGAGCTGGGCAGACTGGCACAGCTTGGAGATTCATCTCTCCACGTTCCCCGACACTAACAACAGACAATTAAAAGGCTACAAGAGGTGCATATAGCTGAGCAGCATGTTTTTTTAATTTAGTGGAAGTGAAAAATGAAAGAGGAACACAATCAATGCCCAACAGTGGTTACCAGGATTTACTGTTGTGGAAACATCACTTTTCTTTTTGACTGTACACACACGACTGTACACAGATCTGCTTTACTTCACACCGCAGGCTTTTGTTTTCTTCTGACTTGGGTTTGTAAATGGAATGAAAATACTTGTCTACTTATGAGTTCCTCCGTTAGCAATTAAGTAAATGATTAATATTTTTTTTTCTGAAGGTTTTTAAGATTTTAATTTGTAGCACACAGCTGTCTTGTGGCACTTAGCTCGATGCTCCAGAATTAGCTTGTAATTTGGTGTTATCAGGCTCCCTTGTGTAAGCAGGCACCAGAATTTAGAACAGCAGGAGTGTCACAGACATGATGAAAATGTGCTCCTTTGCTGAACTGGTGGCCAGAACAAAAAGCAGTCGGGGCTGCAGGAAGGAATTAGATGCTGCATCAGGAACCAGCACAACACTTCACCTTCAGTCCCCGTGCTCAGAGATTATTTCAGGACCTTATGTAAAATGCTTAGGTCGCTTGTCCGAGGGAAGAGAGGGGTGTCTCAAAGTCATCCCCATACGTGTGTTGGGTTCTCTGCCTCTCTCTATAAGTTTGGGGTGAAATTCTTCATGTCTGGCTCTTTGGGTGCACATCTCTGTGGGAGACCTAAAGCTCTGTTTGTTCTCAGCAGAGAAAAATGTATTTTTTTGTGACATGGTGCTTATCGGAATGAGCTCCTCTGGAGAGCCTGGTGTTCATAGATCTTAATCTGATTTAGGTTTCTAATTTGCTTAGCTCTCTTAAGGCTGAGGAGTGTGTGGGTAATACTAACATTAAAAAATAATAAAAATTATATAATAAAATAAATAATAAATATAAGAATTCTTTGTCTATCTCTGGAGTTAAGTGGATGCTCAGCAGGGTATTTCAGAATGTCTGGTTTGGACCTGGACATATAATTTCTCCTTAAATCCATCTCAAACAGCTCTATCCTTATTCAGGTTTGGCTTATCCTGACCACCTCATGCCAGCTCTCCCAGCCATTTTCTCTGTGGAAATATGGATGTGAAAACATCCAAATATTTTCTGGCTTGAGGATTTTGTTAGCCAGGATACTGGATTTGATGGAAGCATTTGCTTTAGCCGAGCACTCTTAGTATTGGTTCATTTTTCCCCCAGCCCACAGTAGGTTATGAATAGGAAATACTGAGAAAAATACATATTTTCCACGGAGGAATTTCCAAGAACAGAAGAAAGTTGGCTAGCACCGGATATGGAAAAGGCATTTTGAAAGTCACAGTGGAAAAAAAATAGGGCAGGGTGCTCTGGCAGCTCCTGGGAGATGGTGTGGGTATTCCAGAGCTGGAAATCAGCTCTCAGCGCTTCTCCAGGGTCTCACAGTGACATTATTTAATCACCGTTGATGAATGAGTTCTCTAACTGTATTTTGAGTATCTCATCTTTCATTCTAATTTATACCTAAAACCCCCTGAGACTGCTGGTTGACTCTAGGTGGAGAAAGCATTAATTATTCCTTAGGTTTTAGTGAAACACTGGCACTCTACAGTGACCAATTTACTACTCCTCTAAAAGCTGCCAATAAAAAAATGGACATGTACAAATATATTCATTAGCACAAACTAATTAAAAGCCAGGCTAATAGCCAGGAACACGACACGTTATTGCAGGATTTTGGAATTCATTATGTGCCTGTGCTAATCCAGCAGTAACTATCCCTGCAGCTCCTAATCTAAGGTAAAGATCTGTTTACTGATAGACACCTAAAATTTAGTTTACAGGGCCTACAGACACTGCAGAGAGTTTCTGACCCAGGTGACTGACAGGAAAAAGGGATTGGCCGTGGAGAAAATTCTGGGCTACAGGGATTAGCTGATGGAGAAAATTCTGGGCTACATCCTTTGTTGTGTGGTAGAACCAAACAGAAGGATGGGGGAGGTGAGATTAATTGAGCCTAAAGAATTGTTTATTCTTATGGCCTTTGATTTCAGAGCTGAGTGTAGGTTATCAGGCGTGGTGCCTTTGAGGGGAGATGTGGATACACCTGTGTATATTCCAAACCTCCAGTTGCATTTGGGGCCCATCCTGGGGAATGCTGGGAGCACATAAACCCCCATCCTGGCTTATCCAGGGTCATACAGCACAGGTGAGGATCAGATAACCTCCTTTTCACCTCAAATAACCATGGGCCAGAACCCATCAAGGGAAGGGTATTGAGACAGAGATGAGCTGGATCCAAGGCTGTTTGGTGTCCTGAAGCAGCCACCTCTGGGTCCAGCAGCCAGCAGAATAATTCCTAGCAGAAAATGTGCACTGTGGTCTCACCTAATGACTGTATTCATCAAGCAGGCAGCTGTATTTGTCACTGGCAGAAATTTCTTGGTGACCTTTCCAGTGAATCTGTTCCCAACAAAACTCCGTGTCTCTGGTGAGAGCTCTGTGTCTCTTGTGTGAGGTCTGCCTCTGGCAGGCAAAGTCCTGGAGAAACTGGGGGAAAAATAATTCCTGGCTTATTTTAGCCAAGAAGGTAAGAAGACAAATGGAAGAAGTGGTTTGGATCTTTTCTGTCAAAGGGTTATGGATGCTGTCAGCAGAGGGCAAGACGTGGGCTTTGCCAATCAATCATTCTCTCCATCGGCACCACTTGGTCTCATCTCAGCAAACTTCTTGGGCTTAAATTCCTTCCTCTGTCAAATTAAAGAGAAAGAAATAGCTTTTCTAGACCTCAGTGGGAAGAGGTTTGGAGATTAATGATCCATAAATAATAGCATATATTCCTGGGTCATTCGCCCAGCGGGACCAGGCGTGGGAGATTTGGTGGACGTTGTCTGCTCTGACTGCTGGACCTCTTTGAAGCTTTTCCCTGTGCCAGAGAAAAGTGTCACAATTCTTGTTTAAGTATTTATGGTTTTCACAGGAGGGACCACAGAAATAAAGAGCAAAAGACTTAAGTCATGAGATGGCATCCTCTGGAGGTCCCTCAGCTCAGAACCATTCCAGTATGGAAGAACATCAAAAAGAAAATGTAATTTTTGGCAATTTCCCCCATTCTTCCCCATGCCATGGGCAAACCTTGGGAACAACAGAGTCTGGAAGCTGTTCTCAGATGCAGCAGAATTAGTGTAGATATTTGGTCTCCTCTATTCATCATCTTAAGAAGATTACTGCAGCTAACATTAGCATTTTTGCTATTACATGGTGGACTGGCTGAAGTCCAGACTGGGTTGGAATTAGAATACTTATTTCTTTCCTTTTATTAGTTCTTTTTCTTCTTGCAGTAGAAGATGATGGACACAAAAAAAAAAGCCAGTGAAGAAAGCTGCATCAAGGGATACCAGTGCTTCTTTGTAGTTTCTCCCCACATATCTGTTTGTGTGAGCTTGTAATTCCCGCTCAGTTTGGTTCTAAGTTTCAAGTTTAAATGAAATTAAATATAAGCACATCCACAACTGCCATTATTTTTGAGTGGGTACTATGTGAGACCACTAAGAAGTTACTGTTTTCCTCTCCAAACTATAAATAGATCCAAATTTACTTGAAACTTGGCATGGAAATGTTTTATAACTACCATAAATTTGACCCTTGTTTCGAGCTTCCCACAACTCTTTGGACATCTCAGTAATTTTCTGTGGCTGTAAGTAGTTTTCTGCAGGACCCTGTAGTACTGTGGTGCATATTTGGGGCTGAATTTCTTGACTGAACTTGCAGAGTAGAAAAACCAACAATTAACCTGAGCTGGGTTAGAGAGCAGCTGCTTCTATTCTGCTGTGTTTTTGTGGGGTTTCTGGCCTGGCAGCAAAAGGCTGAGTTTACTTTTGTTTATTTCAGTGTAATTGCTGAGATAGGGAGTGATGCAGCCCAGAGCTGCCAGCCTCCTTTGCTGGTGTCAGGGATACCTTTTGTTGCTGTAAGTGATGCTATCTGAATGTGACAAAACACTTGATAAGCTTGGCCAAGCGTGCCAGAAAACAAAACAGAACCAAAAGCAATGTGGACTTTTCAGTCCAGGCAGTTCAAAAAACCCCAGGGTGTTCTGCCCCCACCAATGAGTTGTTTCAGGAGAAAAACTGATCGATTTGGTTAAAAAAAAAAAGAAGAAAGTTTTGCTTTTTGCTAGTCAGGAGAGGCTGCACAGATTGAGGTAAGCAGTAGAAAACACTCCGATCCTCGGTGCATGGTGGCAGAGCTCTTCTGGCACTGGTTTCTGCTGGTTTTTTCAAGGCCCAAGACACATTCACTCAGGATATTGAAGGTTTTAACCAGCCACTGGCTTGTGTAAGTTGATATTTTCCTGCCACTGTGATCCCTTGTCACTGGCAACAAGTGAATGTGTCCATAGAAATGGTGCAGTGGGATGCTCTGGGGTGAATCCAAACTCCTGGTCCTTCCTGCCAGGCAGGCCAGGCTTCCATGATGGGTCAAGTTAGTTATTGCTTACTTTCTTCGTAAAACCCGAGGTTTTCCTTTCATCTTTTCCACAAGTAGGGTCTTCTCTGTCTTCTTCTCTTCCTGTCTCCCTCTTTTCTTCTGTCTCACCTCTCATTGTTTCTCCTCCCCCCAAGAATTTTGTGTCTCTTCAGCACAGCTGGGTCAAGTGCTGCTTCTCCCTCTAACTGCCTAATTTTCCCTCCTGTTTTCTCAGGCAAATTTGCAGTCTGGATCATTAATAAAGAATATTCATTTGCCAGAAAGAAGGCTCCTGACTAATGCTCTAACTAGGGGTCATGGTGACCCTCACCTGAACTTTTTCATTTCTCTCCAGTCTCACAAAACATTTTCAAGACTAGGTTTAAGCAAGGGCCAGGTGAGGAGTCACCTGGAAGAAGAGAAACACATGTAAGAGACAAAGCAGTTTTTAAAGTAGGAGAATTAGAATCAAGAAGGTTTTTAGTTGTTCTCTTT
>VZTI01000688.1:148229-186959 GCA_013397865.1 Struthidea cinerea | reverse complement strand
GGGAGGGAGGGAGGGAGGAAGGAAGGAAGGAAGGAAGGAAGGAAGGAAGGAAGGAAGGAAGGAAGGAAGGAAGGAAGGAGTAAATAATTGGGTTTCCTGAGCAAAAGAGGAGAAAAAAAAAACTTAATTGGTTCTGTTTACATGCAGATCTAAAATTCAAGCAGTAAAGATGATTAGGTGGGTTTTGGTGGAACGGGGACTGGGGTGTGCTGTGTCCTGTGCATTCTACACATGCCAGCACTTTGGAGGCAGTGAGGGATGTGAGTCCCAACTTAAGTCCTTCCGTGCACCGACCCAGCTTGTGTTTCCTGAAGCAGAGGAAATGCATGAAAGGTTTAGTCCTTCTTCCAGATGCTTGTAAGCTCATGTCCTTGTAATCCTCAGAAACAAGGTGAGGAAGAATGGGTCTTTCTAGATCAAAAAACACGGGCTGGAGAGATGATCTGAGGTTGGCCAGCCGTGTGTGTCAGCCCAGATGCTGTTTCTGACCAGCTTTATTGACAATCTGACACGTCTGTAAATCCAGACAGACCTTAAAAAGTGCCTGGCAGGGTTTATATTCACACAAGGGAAAAGGTTTTCTAGAGAATTTTTAAATGAGTAGCAGAGATAAGTGTGAGAGAAATCCTCAACATGGAACGTGCAAAGGACTACTCAGATTAATTTTTGTCTTCCATGTAATCATTTTAAGTGACTCAACTGTTTTCAAATTTTTTCCCATACTTAAATCTTCAAGAAATCATTGGCAACTATCAAAACACCAGCAGAGTAGCATTCACCCTCTGGTTTTGATCCCTTTTAACGATTTTCCAGCTATCCATAACTTTTATTTCATTTAGTTTACATTCCTTCACTGGTATTATATGCACTTACTTTGTCTATTGCAATCTGGACTGGTGGCAAGGCCAATTAACAGCTGCTGAACTCTGCTGGTTAAAAGCTCCCTTTTCAGTTGTACATAACCTTGCCAAAATCCAATTGCTCAGGCTGAAATTTGTCATTTTGATTGCTTGCCTCAAGCAGAATTATTTTGGAAGGGTTCAGCAAAGTCATTCCAGTAGTTTCCAAAAATGAGGCTTGAGCAAAATGTTAGCACATCAAGAAATTAAAAACAATTTCTGGTGGCCTTTTGTCTGACTGCTTCGAGCCTTTGTCATTTTGAATAGAAATGTAAGATTTGTCATCTGGGATGTGACTTTTCTATCTGTTGTAGAGGCCAAGTTATAAATGTTTAGAAGGACAAGCCTTACGTTTGTGTGAGTTCAGTGAAGCAGTTAATTATTTTTTTTTTTTCCATGAAAACTCAACACCACTGAGCCAAATAGTAAACACTAAAGCAATTAAACCAACACTGTCTTTGAAAGGCTTAAGGAAATGATAGTTTTCCTTAACTGCTGCTACATTCAGTGATGCTTTGGCCAGGAACTGAAGGGTCGTGCCGTTTCTGTGCTCCCAAAACATCACAATTGCTTAGGAAAAAATGTGCCTCCTTCCTTGGAAGCAGAGGGTCCCAGAAGCTGGAGCAGGGAGGTCAAAGGATGGAATGACAAAGGAGTTCAGTAGGTCTCGTCAGGAAGCTGGAACCACAGAGGATTAGGCAGGATTTGAAACTTATGGGATGGAAACTGGGACGGGGAGGGAGGAATATGAGGCAGGCATGTAAGAACTGGAGGAGAGCAGGAGTCAGCTGGTGTGGGAAGGGGCTGGGCTGGAATTTTGAGGTTAGGGAATGTCCTGGTGCAGTTTTGGGGAGCAGGAGTAGGCAAATAAAGACGCAGCATTGTTGAGGTCTGCTGAGAACCGTGGTGACCGTCTGGGCTGGGGAAGAGCTGGGGCTGGCCCTGAGCTGGGACAGAGGAGGTGGAACAGGAGTAGCCACCACATCTGAAGGCATCAGAGTTTTCTGATTGGTCCTTTCCCATCAGCTGTATGAATCCCACCCAAAAAATCTGCACGTCATTCCCTTTCCTGCTGATTCAGGAGCAGGACAGCAGCCTCCCACCTCTCCCAGTTGCTCCATTAAAACTGGTGTTGGATTTAACAGTTCCAGGCAGCCGTGCTGAGGAGCCATGTGGGTGTCCATATGTTGTATCAAAATACTTTTGTTTTTGCTTTAAATCTAGGAAACACTGCGCTCCTAAGACCATGAAAGATTCAATGTCAAAAATTAAAGTCGTCCGCTCAGTGATTGAGTTAATTTTGCCTAATGGTATCAGTTCGTTTTGTCATTTATTAACTTTCTCATGTTCAACTTTGCTACCTGAATATTCTTTTAAGGTAGCTTTATGTGTGCAATAAACTTAGAGCTGAAGCAGGAGGGAAACCTTTATCCCGCAGCCTCGGTTAGATTTTCATGTCAATTAGTCTATCTGGCACTGGGTTTAATAACTTTCTAATTGCAATTGCAGCACTTAGCTAAATCAATGGCCACCCCTCCGGATAAAATTGATTTTAAATAGCCGTTGTTAAAAGGTACCAGGTGAAAACTTGGTGAGGTGAAAAGCAAGTTGAGATGAATAGGAACCCTCCTTTCCTTCTAGACAGTTCGTATTAATAAAGCTTGCTTTTTGTTTTGTTTTGCCTTAACATGTATTTGCATTAAAAAAAAAAATTAAAACTGAACTTACAGAGGAAACTTTCTGAGCTTCCTTTAAGATGTTGCAGGATGGGAGGATTAAAAGGGGAAGGAGGCAGGGAATGCTCCAGGTGACAAAAGGGATTTGTTCCAGCTCTGAGGACTGGAAAGCAGCAAGGCTGGAGGGCCAGTGTGGTACCTCACAGGCACCACTTGGCTGGCAGCTCGGAAATGCACCCCACTTCCAGCACGTACAACCTTCCTTTGTGTCCTCAGCGTTCTGTGTGGGTTTGTTAAGTGCACCATCTGTCAGGATAATGAGACCATTTTCACTTCCCTGCTCCATAGCCTCCTGATGTAGAGCTCGGAATATGGACCTGCTTTCTCCTTTCGCAGGGGCTTTATTGGAAAAGCATGCTTGCTTTTACCCATGTTAAAAAAAAAATAAAACCAAAAAGGTGTGTGGGTGTGATTAATCAATACACAGGCTATAAAAAGGTGGATATTCCTCCTTGCTACACACCTGAGAATAAGCCCACTGCAAGCCAGCCTTAATGATCTCCACTTTAGTCAGGTGCTTGTCAGATGCTTGTCAGAACACAGAACTGCACTCTTAGGGGAGAACAGTGCCTCCACCCTTTATCTGAAATAGCATCGAGTTCAAAAGTGGATGTTGCTGAGTCAGTGCCTAGGACCTAGAAGGTTTGGAATTTTATTTTCTTATGAGATGGGGGAAAGGGGAAAAAAAAATGCAGAAGCAGGATTTGAAGTACTGCCTAGTGGCTTTGGAGCCCGACCTTGCTCATTATCTTTGCTGCTTTGGAAAGGCTTGGAAATTTATATTACCCTACAACCATTAGTCGTCACTCAATAAATACAGAGGCTAGAGGCAGGGACAAGAAATCCCACTGAGCTTTGGAATTGACTTGTTAGAATTCCAGGCTTTAGCCTCCGAGTACAGTAACTGCCTCTAAATAATGAACAAGCTGCTCAGAAGGACGCCTTGCCCTTCTGGATTCATTCCCCCCTCTTTTCTAGGATCTATTCACTGCCATGTTTTACTCCCTTATGGTAAACAGTAAATTGTCCTATGTGACAATAAGGTCTTTTCTATTACTGTGGGAGAGGAAATCAGTGGGAGAGCAGAGCTGTGCTCCAGTTGTGCTTCAGAGCCAATAGTCCTGTCCACCTCAGCATCAGTTTCCACAGTAGGGGAGGGGAAAGAAAAAAACATGACAAGGATGTGTGGTGGGGTTGTATTTCTTCCATTAAGGAATGATGAGGCAGTAACTTTTGTGTGTAATTGTGCTGTAAAATCTGTATTCTCTGTTGAGTGCACCACATTGGGGAACTGCACTAGGAGGTGGTCACTGTGTTTTTCTGAGCTCTGCATGCAGATTCCAGTCTCATGTCAGTGTTCCTTGGTTTGGATCAGCCACGAGAATCATGGAAATACCTTTTAAAGGGTTCTTGTCTTCTACACATGGACACCCAGCACATCTGACTCGCACATTTTATTCTTCCTGCATTCTCAGCCCTGTTTTGGCTGCCTTTGCCACATGCTGGGTGCAACAAGGTTCCTTGGAGCACCTCCACTCTTCAGGATGGCAGCAGCCATCACCTGGCTCATTCTTAGCGAAATAGCAGAGCAGAGGTTTGGTGTTTGCAGTAGCTGGTGAATTCAATTACAGTTCTCACAGAAACTCATTTGGTGCTTGTTCACATGAAGCATTTGCTATTGCTTGTCTTGGTGTTAACTGTAATCCCTTATTAGAGGTGTATAAGGAGTCTTATTGATGTGCACTTAAAGGCACACAGTGTACACAAACATTCACTATCTTTGAATTAAATTGAAAGGAGAGCGAGAGGTGCTGATACAGTTTTTTTTGTCTGTTCAACCATATTTCTATAAAAAGAAAAATGTATGCACACTGTTCAGTCAGCTCCTGCGGGAATGTGAGAGGATCCAGATCAGCTGCACAACTGGCAGCTTCCCTGGCCATCTCAGCAGAGGGAACAAATGTTCATTTTGACCCTCTGCTGAAGGTGAGCTGTTCTCTCCCTCTCCATCCCATGGGATCACAGCACACGGATGGAATAGTGTGGGAAGGCGTGCCTACCTTTATTTTATTTTCTTCCTTCCTGGAGCAAACAAGATTTCTTAGCTACTGTAGTTTCAGTGTAGTACCTCTCATAAGGGCTAAATAATTCATTTGATGGGAAAGAATTTCTCGTGAAATAGCAGATAAGTGTGTTCATCTGAAATTCTACAATGTGTACTTCAGGCCCCACTCAGGCTCAGGCAGTGTAACTCACTTAAAGAACAATATCTACATCTGAACCAGTCACTCTGAGATGCCTTTAGAACTAATAGAGAACTCACCAGTATAGGAAGGGCATTCAAGGGTGAGATTTGTGCTGTCCAGTAATGTTGGAATTGCACCCTTGGAGTCCTTGCTTTTCTCCATTGCTGTCATTCTGAACACCTGCAAGTTTGGCTTCCTTTACAGCTGGACTTGATGATCTGAAAGATCTTTTCCAATCTAAATGATTCTATGATTTTAAGTTAGGTTAAGGAATTTATTTTTTTTTGCCTTAGGAATTGGCCAGAGCTTTTTGCTTAGAATCTGAAATCTTGAAATATTTGGCTTAATGAGCTTCTGCAGAACATGTAACATGGCTTCTGGGTGGCTCTTGGGCAAGACAGCCTGGAACACACAGACAATACCCTCTAGCATATAATTCCTTCTCATCCTCTTTCAGAGCCACATTGCCACTGCATCTTAATTTATCTTGCCTGTGCTGCTGTTTCAGTGTGATCCTACATTCTCCTGAGGAGCCCCTCCTCTCTTCCTAAGATAGTTAAGCAAGCCAGCCTTCAGGGGAAATAAACATAGAATGTGGCTTTTTGCGTTCGGTGGAGACACGGTAAACTCAGATTAATGATTCTGTTCGGGTAACAGCCCAAGCCAAAGAAAACAGTGGAAATTTCCTTGAACCAACCCTCCTGCAACAGGGTTGCTTTGCTTTACGGTGGAAAACTACAGCTGGGTGACTGCTTTCAGGAGTCAGAGATGTTAAAATTCCCTACCTTTTGTCAGAAAATTTCATTCCGTGGAACATTCAGTAAGACTTCTGGTCAGACCAAATCTATCCAGCACTCTGGCTGAACTCGCGGATGCTGGCGCAGAAGTTACAAAGCCAAGTGATGCAGGAGCATGTGAGACCCACTGGCAGGCCAAGTTTCATGGTAAATTGATGTCCTTCAGAGTATCCTGGTCTTTGCTCAAGCTGAACTACCTTGGAGCTACTCCAGAAGTCTGCATTTTATATCCATCACATCTCTCGGGCTCTCCTGAAGGGATGAGTTTGGTTTTGTGGAGGGGTGACAAACTTTCTTTTGCCAAACACTCTCCTGAAAGAATGTCTTAGAGCAGGTTTGTTCATCCCAGCCTGTTTTTACCCTCTGACAATTCTGTTCTGTTGCTAAAGGACTCCAGATACTTCCTTGGGCATTTTTAACCTCACAAGCTCCACTTCTACACGATAATTACCCACTTGTCCCCACAAACATCCCCAAACTGGCAGGTAGTGCAAGATGTTAAAAACCCATGGTATGTATATTAAAGCAGTGGCTTTTTTGGGGGGTGTAATTGTGCTAAATTAATTATCCTATCACAGCACGGAGCAATGCCCACGGTTGTGCAAATAAAAGCTGCACTGTTTGGCCATTATTAATGTTGTTTGTTTCTTGCACTTAATCTGTGCAGTAAAGTGGGTGCTTTGTACTGATAATAATATTTACAAGGCTTAGAAGACACTGAAATAGAATCATAGAATGGTTTGGATAGGAAGGGTTCTTCCAGCTCATCTCGTTCCAGCCTCCTCTTCCATAGGAGGGGAACATCCACTAGACCAGGATGCTCCAAGCCCTGTCCAACCCAGCCTTGGGCATTTCCAGGGATGGGGCAGCCCCAGCTTCCCTGGGCAACCTGTGCCAGGGCCTCCCCACCCTCCCAGGGAACAATTTCTTCCAAAATAACTCCTTTGCTTAAGAACGGGATACTGAACGGTAAAGCTCAGTTCCTGTACCTTACGCTCTGCACCTCTGAGTGTGGGATTCAGTCGTTTGTAATTAAAACTTGTGATGGATTTTACAAGAGGAGAGTGTTTCCTCACTGTGACTTTCCAAAGGCTCATATAACGGTTTTTATTAAAATTACCCAGTAAACTTAAAATAGCCTCTCATTAGTTGCTAACAGATCTGCTGGTATCCAGTGACTCCAAGAAAATGCCCTTATTTTCCACTTTGAAGATGAGCAGGGCAAAGTCTCGCTCTTTTTTGTCTGTGGAAAAAAACATCTTATGACTCCATATCACAGTGCTTTTGATTGACTCCTCTCCTTTCTGTGACTGACAGGTTTTGCTCTGTAACCCGTGCCACCTTCTCCATCTCTTGTCACTTTGTCAGGCATGGATTTGATCCCCCTTTCTTGCCACTCCTGTGTGGCATGTTGTGATCGCTGCCACTTCTCCGAGCTTCTTCCCCAGCTGCTCTTCAGGGGGATGGTGGGGTGAGGGAGCATCCCTGGAAGGCAAAGCCAAGGGAGACAGTGCCACACTGGAAGGTAAAATCCTCTGTTCTGTGTTTTCCTGGTGAGTGCTCTCAGGTACCATCGGTCATCCCACAATAAACAGCAAGTGCCAGCTCATTTTGAGGCAGCTCCCTTGCAGTCTGGAGCAGCAAAGTGTTGGGAAGTGCTGGGGGCAACGTCTGTCTTAGGAAACAGAATGGGTTTAGAGCCTTTTATATGGTTTTGATGCAAAGTGGTGCAGCATGGCTTGAATCAAAAGGGCTAAACTCTCTTTCCCTCAACACGCCAGGGGTCCCACACTCTGCCAGCACAGTCCCTCAGCAGAGTTTGTCTGGAGCAATCCCAGCCATGCCCGTGGCTGCACCAACTCTCACATATTTAGGGGAGCTGTGGATGATGCCTGAGCTGTGCTGGGGCCTTGGATAATGTGCTGGTGTTGAGGTAGCCCTGAGGAAGTTCTCCCGTTGTTATTTTAAAACGTTATTGCTGAAGACACTTTTGCAAAGGTCAGAGCACTGAGGGGTGGCGGAGGGGAAAGAATTTATTGTTCTGCATTTGTAACCACATTAGGGCTCCCAGCTCAGGCTGGGAGCGCCTGGATGCTACCATAATAGGGAAATAACTGATCATATATTAATCAAGCAGTCGAGAAGCGAGTCAGGAGGGCAGCCTGCTTCATGCACTGCTGAAATGCAGCTCCCTCCACAGCAAAGCTGGTTAAAGGCACAGCATTTAACTGGGGAAATGAGAAGTGGAAATGGCAGAGGAAATTAAAACCGCATCGTAACAATTCCCAATAAAACTTGGCTGGGGCGTTGGGGATCATGGGCAGCTGCGGAACGAGACTCCCACAACTCTGGGCTGAATTTGTGAGGAGGAGCTTGGCATCCTGACCTGGAGGAGAGGCTGGCTTAGGGCTGGGTGTGTTATCCCTGCTGGTGGGGCATCGTTCTGCAGGGACAGAGGGACCTGGCAGGAGCTGGACTCAATGGTCCTTGTGGGTCCCTTCCAGCTCAGGACACTCTGTGATTCTGTGGCAGTGCCAGCACTTGATCCCCAGCACCATTTCCTTTCAGCTCCCAGAGGCTCCCACTGAGTTTGCCAGTTTAGCACTTCTCAGACGCAGCTTTAGCTGGGGTAAGGGATGAGATGATAGAGCTGAAATGGCCATTTTTATTTGCTAGGTTCCCAGTTAAACGTCCAGAAAGTTTGATCTCCATGTGGGAATGTGAATTAGGGCCTCTAGTTTCATTCCCAGAATGCCTCCCATGAATTATGTACCTACCTATGCATCAGTTATATGTTTGTAAACCATTTTAAAAGGCCGGCAGTGATCCATTAATTACTTTGAAGATGAGGAATGATTGCTTAAATAGTATTAGCATTTAAGGAAAAACAATATTTGTATCTATATTAATTGTTGAGCAAAAGCAATTCATCTGTAGTTGGCTACAATCTACTGGAGAATGCAATTTTTGTAAACTGAATTTTATTGCTGTTCCTTTCTGTTCCATTATGTTACCCCAATGTACATATTTTTTGTGCTACTTCGTTCATCTTGTGTCAGAAATAATATTCCTGTTCTCGAACATTATTACAGCTAGGAAAAAAAAAAGATTAATCAGACATTTCAAAAGCCTCATGCTGAAATAACATTTTTAAAATTATAGAAGAACAACCATTATTTTCTACAGCAAAACTAATTTTTCAAGTTCGAGATAGCAACACCATATTCTGAAAGTAAAGGTCAATTTGAAAAAAAAAAGATTCTGGTTGCCTAATAGGATCATGTTCTTTATACCAAATTGTAATTTACAGTTGAATCAAATGATATTAATTATTTCTGGCTTGCTTTGAGTGATATTCTGGGGCCAGTTGGTGTAGTTCAGATAAAAATAGCTGTTACATTTAGTCTTATCATTAATGATAACTTTATTTTTTTCCACATGGAGCTTTTGAAGTCTCAGGAGACTGCTGAGCTCCAGGGGTTGCTTTTCAGTTTCAGAGATGGTTTCCGTGTGGACTTTCCATTTCCCCAGCATCTTCCACCTTCAAATGACTGAAAACAAAAACCCCCTTGTGTAAAGCTGTAATTCCCCACCATCGAGTGCTTCTCTCCTGACAGAACAGGGAGCCTTGGACTCTGGAAGGTGGCCCTGGAATGTCTGGGTTTATTTTGGAGTGACAAAACAAAAACAGCTGTAGGGATGGAGCCCTTGTCACAAAACGAGCATCTCACCCTGCAGCACTTGTAATGAGCAGGAAGGAAAATTATTGTTGTTCCTAATCTAATTAGAGAAAAATTCTGTGCTTATTAATGAAGAAGCTGAGTGTTGGTGGCCAGGAAGGCCGATGGCACCTGGGCTGGGTCAGGAATGGTGTGTCCAGCAGGAGCAGGGCAGGGATTGTCCCTCTGTGCTGGGCACTGAGAGGCCCCTCGAGGGCTGTGCCCAGTTGTGGCTCCTGCAGGAGAGCCCTGGAGGGGCTGGAGCGTGTCCAGGGCAGGGAGCGGAGCTGGGAAGGGGCTGGAGCCCCAGGAGCGGCTGAGGGAGCTGGGAAAGGGGGTCAGCCTGGAGCAAAGGAGGCTCAGGGGGGACCTTGTGGCGCTGCACAACTCCCTGACAGGAGGGTGGTGGGATTCTGCTGCCTCCAGCCCTGGGGCCCAGCACAGGGAGGACGTGGAGCTGCTGGAGAGAGGCCAGAGGAGGCACCAGGATGAGCAGAGGGATGGAGCAGCTCTGCTGGGAGGAAAGGCTGGGAGAGCTGGGATTGTTCAGCCTGGAGAGGAGAAGCTTTGGGGTGACCTCAGTGTGGCCTTGCAGGGCCTGAAGGAGCTGGGAAGAGAGAGATTATTTACAAGTACAAGGGAGAATGGCTGTTAGATATTAGAAGAAATTCTTTACTGTGAGCATAGTGAGACACTGGCACAGGTTGCCCTGAGATTTTATGGATGCCCCATCCCTGGAAGCGCCCAAGGCCAGGCCGGATGGGGCTTGGAGCAACCTGATCTAGTGGAAGGTGTCCCTGCCCATGGGACTGGATGTCCTCTAAGGTCCCTTCCATAACCCAGGCCATTCTGTGATTCTGTAACTCCCCTAGAAAACGAGTCTTTTACTTCCTCACCCTCAATTAGATACAGAGGGGAGAGAATGGCCAACATCAACTCTCAGGTTTTAAAACTGTTGCTTGTGAGGAGTTAAGTGTGGCCTCCACACCTCTGAGCATCCATATGTTTTCTCGAGCTGGCTGGTTGCTCTGTGGACTCTGGTCAGATAAAATGACTCTTCCCATCACATAAAGACAACGCTCCACATGGATGTTAACATCCATGTGATCCCTGCCCAGTTTGGTCCTCTTTAATTAGGGGCTGTTCTGCCTCATTGGACAGGCTGGTGTAATAGCTTGGGATCCGAGCGGCAGAGTAAAGATTGTCACAGCTTGAAAAATCTTTGGAGCAGTGGGAGGTAATGATCCTGCCTGAGGCAAAATACTGCTTCTGGCCTGTTACGGGGCACTGTGATTCTGTCCCACGCTCCATTTAATCTTTTTTCCCAAACGCTGCAGTTTAGCCCCTGAAAAATGCAGTATTTTTATAAGTGTATTCCATCTTCAGTCTGGTCCCATAATTCCTGTTCGATGTGAGCCGGGTGAGAAGGGGCAGAGGATGGCACCTGAGATGGGAAATGCCAGTTGGAGGCTTCAGCTCGTGCCATTTTTCGTGCTGAATGGTTTTCCAGAATGTGACGAGCAATTTCTGTTTCATCTGGAAGATGGGGAATTCCTGATTATAAAAACTGAATCCCTTTTTCCACCCCACTAACCTTTTCCTTTCCCCGAGCAGGTTTGGGAAGGACTAGTCTGTTTAGGCTGTGTTCAAATGTCACAAAAGACTGCTTTAGACTTTTGGCCCATATGGAATAAGCAGTGTTTCCTTTTCCCAGTGTTGTCACAATTCATTTTACTTTATAGTTGAAAAGTAAATGAAAGAAATAGCTGGAGGCACATTTGTGAATAATTGTATTTGCACCACGTTTCTGCAGAGTTTGATGGGTAGATTTGTGTGTAAGGTTTTATTGTTTTCCTTCAGCTTCATTATCCATCCGGTGTTTGCCACGGGTCACGAGGTGCTGTAGCATATCATGGAGACAGCGTTCGAATGCTGAGTGTTTCATCTGGAAAAGGAATACACAGATCTTTTTTCAGTTGCAACAGTGCAAAGTGATGGTAGACTTGGAAAGCAGCTCATTAGTTGCTGTTTCAGGCTGTCCTGCTGGGATGTGTGCTGCCTGTGGTGAGGGAAAACCCGCGCCCTGCAAATTGTCTCCGACTTCAGCCCTGCGGTGTAATGGTGCTGGGGTGGGGGTGTCCCTTGTCATCAAGCAGTTGATGTTGTGCTCCGAGGAGTTTGTCCCACCCCTGATCAGATTTGCCTCAATTGGCACCAGAGCCAGTCCATGTTAAACAGCTGATTTTGGAAAAGCCATTGGATAACAATCTTTTGTTAGGCCAACAACTGTTGGCATGGTATTGTTCACCTCCCCTGTTGGCAGTGACCAGAACCCAGCAGGGACATGCACTCACTCCCCTGGTTTGTCAGGGTGTGTTCAGAAGAGTGGGAGTCCAGAAAAGTGTGAAGAAAACTTTCAGGAAAAGCCTTGAAATAGCTGAGTTTAGTGGGAAAGGTTAGGGGGATTCTTTATTATGGTGCTAACGAAACCAGATCCCCTCAGAAAGCAGAAAGTGCAGGCCAGAGCTTATCAACCATCTCTGAATCCTGTAAAATCACAAGAAGCTTGTGAGTTTAAATCTACTGACAACATGTTTTCCCTAGTTTCCTCATGTGGGTGGGGTGTAGTCCAGGGATCCTCAGATATCCATGTGGAAGGAATCTTCATGTATTTTAGAAAGTGACTATATCAGCAAGAGGTTGTGTGTGACTGAGGATGGGGAGGGAATCCTGATCCACCTTTGTTGCTACATAAAGGTAGCTCGGAAGAAGGTTATTTGTTACCAGAATGGTTGGTACAGGGTTTACAGGAGTACAGTTGGTTTACAGAATGGTTTACAGGAGTAAAACCTGTGCTGGTGCTTACCTGTGCTCTGGCCTGCTGAGAGCAAAAATTTTCTGGGTTTTCAGACCATTTCCGAGCTAATTATCCCTTGTGAAAGGAAAACCAGGAGTGGGAGACAGTGCATGAAAGAGGGACATTTCTACGGGCTTGCTTTCAGCTCTCTGCAGAAATTTCATGATTTGGGGATTCAAATCCAACAGCCTGCACACTTGAGATATGTGAACAGCTACTGACAGGTAAAAGTCACTGTGGCATGGGTGGATGTGGAGCAGGAAGGGTGCAAAAAGGCTTTTAGTCTTTTTATCAGCGCAGTGAGGTGATTTCTGGTCTGTGCAGGTCCTGAGCCCAGGCTGGGTTTTCGTTGTAATTAATTGGTTAATTCTTAATTCATGAAATTGTAGAATGGTGTGGGTTGGACGGGACCTTAAAGATCACCTGGTTCCAGCTCCCCTGTCACGAGGGAGTTGGAACTCCTGCTCCTCACCAGTTAAACCATGTAGTTTGCAGCGTGTGATACTTTTTAAATCACTGGGCTGCTTTTAGGAAAGCTAAAATCAAGGTAAAAGCTAAAATCTTTCTCCCTTAGACAAAGCCTGAGCTGGCACCCCACTGAATTTTCTCTCCAGATTGACAATCCATCTGTTAAAGTATCTGTGTTGTGACAGGTATCAGTAAAAAATGGTTTGGGGAGAACTCCAAGAAAATCCACTCCCAAAATTTGGGAAATACCCAATCCAGCTCTTTTCAGTTTAACATAGGACTTAAACTCTTTAAGCAAATGTGTCTATGCAATTATATATATATATATATATAAAAATATATATATTCTCTATGTATTCAAATGTGGATGGACCATACATGTATAAAAAAAGTGAAATATGGGCATAGGGAGAAAGAAAATGATACAGGTATGTCTATTACATTATATATAGATACCACACGTTTTGTTTTATAATTTATATTATGCATATATGTGGAATCATTATATTTATATTTCCATACCATCTGCTAATGATGAATTTCTTCATTATTCTTGTAAATGTCTTGGCCCTGTTGAACCCTTCTAATTTCTTAATTACAAGTCTAAGTCATGGCTGAAAACTTCTTGTCCTATCATTTCTCAGTGGTGATAGGAAAATAGAAATATAGAAAGAGCTCGTATGGAATTTTGGTTTTGATCTCTCAACAAGAGTGGGTCAAAAAAAATAAAATAAAGTCAAACCTTAAGGTAATTGTAAATTATTGTATTACAGTTGATTTTAAGGCAGTGATGATGATACGCATCAAGCAAAGATTTAAGTGGCCTGGAAATCCTAGAGACAAATTATACTAAATGCTGCATTTTCTTAGTGAGATTGCTGAGTCACTGTTGCAAGTTAAGATAGTGCTAAAACTTGGCTGTAATAGGAAATGAGCTGTACAAGCCACATTTCATCAAGAGGTACAAACCCAATTGTGTCTATTCATCCACCCATCTGGTTTTCCCAACTGGCATTTCCAAAGGACAGTAATTACCACAATGAAAGGCTAAAATCGATGGATAGACTCCACTTTTACTGTTAGGTTGCCTTTAACCCATAAATACCAAATCGCAATCAGTTCAGATTTCTCCTTGGCTATGTCACTTCTGACCTTCACGTCCCTTTCCCCACGGAAAATCAACTATAATTGTATTTCTGTACTTAGGGTGGTTGTTTTGCTTGAACAGTTACACAAACCATGCAGATTCTTGGATTTAATGACATGATTCTGTGATTTAATGACATAAAGTGAATGGATTGATTTCCTTCCATAAAAATCTTTGTTTTGATAGCTTAGCTTTTCATTAGCCTGTGTAATCAAACTTTTGGCGAGCTCTCAAGCTGTTCTTCACATCCAGATTTTATCTTTCTTCTTCCATTTTCATCTTTCTTCTTACATGTTCTTCTTCTAAGTAAAACAAAATATTAAGTGAGCATTTCTCTTCCGTTAGCATAGCTGCATTTATTTGGTTGTAGTTAAAATAAAATCAATATGGAATATTGCAAAACCTTCCCTTTAAATATTTGCTCAGTTTAGAGCAGTCCATGGGAAATGAACACAAAAATTAAGTTCTGAGTAAGAGCAAGAAGCACAGGCAAGAACTACTGCAAGACTCCTGCTAAAATCATGGAATGGCATCCCTGTTCTGTGTTGTGAAGGACAAGAGACAACGGGGGTTAAGTTTCTTTTCATTTTAATAATACATGGAAAGCGTTGCCTTTATTTGCATTAACACTACTTGGGGATGAGCATCCTGGCGGTATTAATGTCAAGAATTGAAAGCAAAGTGGTTCAAAATGGGTGAATTCCCCCAACTGCTGTTAAGTAGAGCTCCCTGCAGACTCCTGGAGCGACGTTCACTGCAGGCTGGGACACAACAGTTACATAAGTGAGTTTAACCAACAAGGTTATGGTGAAAAACTCAGTGCTGTGACGAGGTTAGTGAGGCAAATGTGTGTTCCCACTCACTCAGTCCAGGCAGTTTAGGGTGATCTTCCCAACGAGGGCAGGAATTTTCCCAGGGCTGCACTTCTAACTTGTAGGTGGGTGACGGAAAATTCAGCAGAGTCAGCTGGGTCGTCCACGTGGAGGCCGAATGCAGCTGAAGGGAAAGCTGAGGCCTGGGAATAAAGGAAGGCAGAGAGCCAAGGATCGAGGATGAAAGACAACAGCAGAGCCTGGAGAGAAGTGAGGGGAGTAGCGCCGTGGTGGAGAGATTGGACATAAATGATTCAAAGGGGAAGAGCGGTGCGTGTTGGAAGGGATGAGGCAGGAAGCGAGTGAAAAGGATGGAAATTAGCCTTAGGAAGTATTATCTCTTCCTCTCATGTTGGAGGTGTGATAAGAACAGGGTGTTAATCCCTCTACTTTAAAATATTTTAAGCTGCCTTTTTTTTTAGAGGAAACACAGAATCGTCGAATCATTTAGCTTGGAAAAGTCCTTTAAGTTCTCCCTGCAGGGTGGCACAGAAGAGTCCTTCCATCCCTCACCGTTGGCCCCCTGGGCTGGGGGGGACTTGCCCAGATTATGGAGGAGTGCTGAGCACCCTTTGGATGTCACTCCCCAGTGCCCAGCTCCCCATGGGCTGTCACCATCTCTGTCACTGGGAGGGGTTTGATGAAACTCGTCCCAGTTGTTTTTCCCTGAATCTGCTCCCCATTGCCATGGCTGTGTCTGTGAAGGAGAAAGAAACAGAATTTTCCACCTGTGCTGTCTGGTGATTATCCCTGTCTGAAAAAACTGCTGATGTTTTTCTTCTGTTTCCTTTGAGCAGATGGGCAAAAGAAGGTTCAAGAGGAGTTTGACATAGACATGGACGCGCCAGAGACAGAGCGGGCGGCCGTGGCGATACAGTCCCAGTTCAGAAAATTCCAGAAGAAAAAAGCGGGGTCCCAGTCCTAGTAGCTACCTCACAGCGTAAAACAAAGTAATCCTGAGATGATTTATCAAGAAAATCAGAAATAACACAAAGATGCATGTACAGAAATTATCAATATTTAAAACCCCATTGGCAGATAACAACCTATGAGCTTGTGTGCAACTTCATCCCAGATGTTTTACGCCCATTATCCTCTGTAACTCACCATTTTACTTGATGTTGTAATAAAAAGTTAGGGTGAAGTAATTAAAGTGTCTGCCTTCATCTGTCTTTCCATATTAATCCAGCAAGCGCAGCGTTACAAATGAACCCAGCCCAGACGCCTGTTTCCCTCTCCACGTAAAGCTCGGAGTCGTAACAGCACCGTATGTTGCAGGGATTTTTTGCTGAGGGATGAGATGGATGCATCTCTGCCCTGCTTCCCTCATTTGGAGAATTCCAGCTGCCAGCAAAATGTGAAAATAAAATGACTTTCTCGTAATGAGCTGAAAGTAAAAAAAAAAAAAAAAAAAAAAAAAAAAAAGATGCAGACAGAAGCTGGCATGAGGGGTGTAGGAAGCAGGGAGCAGTTTTATTTTTGTCTTGCAAGTATGTCAATAAAGTGGTTTGAGTGGGGAAATTGTGCCTGTCCTTCCTCTTTGCATGATAACATTCAGAGATCTTGGACCGCATTGACTGTTATGGAAAGAAAATAATAAACCAGACACAAAATACCTTTGGAAGTTTGGGATTGATTTTTGTCTGTAAAAATAGAAACTGACCCTCTAAACTCTTGTTTCTTGATGCAGTTTTTCAGTCTCTACACAATCAGCGACTATTTCTGTGCCATCTCTCTATTTCTGTATTATTTTCCATATCCGAGGAGGAAATCATAACAGGCTTCCTGTGCCCATTTGCCCTGTTCTGTGTTCAACTGTGAGCCCCTTTATCACTGTGTTAGCCCAGCTTGGGATCAACAAAAAGCAGCTACAACGATGTGTCTTAAATTGGGAAGTGAGTGGTGACAGCCTGCCTGCCTTTCCCTCCTTCAGGGGGCAGAGATCCAGGTGTCATTCCCAGTTCTGCCCAGGGGGATTCTTTCCTTCCTCTCCCACCTTCCTCAGGAGTGTTTGATCACCAGGGCAAGGGACAAGCGCATCATTAGTCACCTTTAAACAGAAAGCCACGAGCAGGGGGCAGGAATAGAGGGAAAGGAGGGATCTCATGCCCTTCCCATGGGAGCCCACCAGAGCAGCAATGCTGGAGAGGTGCAGAGCTGCGGGATTGCACAGGAAAAGCCCTCAGCCTTCTGACAGGTTAAGGCACTTGTGGTGCTGGGCATCATTTCAGTGGTGGTGCCAAGAGCTCTGGCCCAGTGCTGGTTACGGGCAGCCCTCAGGGATGCTGAGTAGGGGAAATCCTGTGGACAGTGAAGAAAGCTTGTGCAAACATGACTTGTGTGGTGCTTGAGGCTGGGTGGGAAGGGACAGGGCTTTTCAGAGCCCACTTTGGGGGCAAACATCTACATGCTGCCCAGACCCTGCCTGTGGCACCTCTGTCTGTGTCAGTCCTGGCCCTAGGCATGGCTTTCCCACTCCTCACCTGCAAAGTCAGCGTCCTCCAAGCTGCAGCTCAGTGCTCTCGTTATTTTTTTTAAGCAGCATTGTTCCTCTGCATTTAAGAATTTCACAAATAAACCTCAAATAACAGGGCTGCCGTGCTCCAGGTGTGGTTCGTGGAGGCCCCAGTTCCCCCACTTGTCTTTCACAGCGACTGCTCACCATATAATAATAGCCTAAGCATAATAATCTAAAAATTGTAATGGCTTTGGATTGTGTTGGTGCCATTTTGTTTAGATGAACATATATTTGTAATAAAAGACTGCATTTGTGTTCTGCATTATGTCATTTGAAACAGCATGAGTTCTGTAATGGCTACTTAATTGAATAAAAACTATGGGTAAGCACTAGGCTTTTATATTTGATCTGACATTCCTTGGACTTAAATTTCCTACACAACAGGAATAATCATATGGTTGGGACACAGAAAATGATTACATTATTGAAGCACAGCAACACAGGGGCTGTTAGTAAATGAATTATGGCTCTTTCAGCAGCACGGCTTCTCTTCAATGTGAAGTTCAGAGTGCATCTTAGAGGCATAGCCCTAATGTACAGTGAAACATAATGAGGAAACAGTGATCTGGCATGAAATTCGGAATAATTGTGGCTGCCCCTGTCAGACAATTTCCTTTTTATGTAAATGTGTTTGCACACAGATTCAGTTCGTGTTCCCAGGAGAGCTTTCTTCCTCCTGAGTCTTGCTCTTCACTCATCTTTGCCCATATCCAAAGTGACAGCTGTTAATTTCTTGTTTTACCACTAACTCACGCTTTTCCAAAGACCTTTCTGGGTTTCGCTGAGGTGAGGAAAAAGAGTTTGATTTAACCTGGATGGATGCAGGAGAACAGTTAAATATTCCAGGTACAGTGTGGGTCTTTTAACTTCCAGACACTCACTGAGCTCTGCCTGACTGTGATTAACCAAGTCATGGAGAGGAAGACTTAAATTAGGGCGGTATCTGTGCTGGTAACCCCAAAGTTCCCACAGGTAACATGGAAGAATATTCAGAGCAGTAGATTTTGCAGGAAAAGGGGTTATTGCTCCCACCACAAACATCCACACCCTCCCCAGACACATCCACACTGCTTCTGCTCCAAATTGTTGCCAGATTATCCCAAAAGAGAGTAACCTACAGTTGAGTGATCAGAACAATTGGCTGAGCCTTTGAAATCCTTAGTTCACATCGATGCCTGGACCGTAAAGTCACCTGTGGAAGTAAGCGCAAAGGAGACCAATAGAAGGAACCAAAAGCCATCAAAAAGCACAGGAATGGCCACATGAGGAAAACAGCAAAGATTGTGGAGTCTGTCAAGCCAAAGCCAAATCTGTGGGGGAAGTGGGGAAGTGGAGGTTTTACAGAAAGTAGAAATGAGCCTTGGATTAATGCCCAGAGCAGAGGCTCCCACAACTCAGTCAGAGTTTGAAGCAACCGGGCAAAATCACATAATCATAGAATGAAGCCGTGGAATGGGTTGCGTTGGAAGGGTTCTTCAAGCTCATCTCCTTCCAACCTCCTCTTCCACATGAAGGGAACATCCACTATCCCAGGGTGCTCCAAGCCCCAGCGTCCACCCTGGCCTTGGACACTGCCAGGGATCCAGGGGCAGCCACAGCTGCTCTGGGCACCCTGTGCCAGGGCCTGCCCACCCTCCCAGGGAGTAATTCCTGCCCAATATCCCATCTGAACTCACCCTCTTAGTAACAACAAATTAACAGCAATAAATCACTTTGCAGGACTGCACGAGGTTCAGTCATGGCTGGTGGAGGAGCTGAGATGCACAACATCTGCCTTGTTCAAACCATTGCTCCCACTGGCCTCAGCGCCACAGGAAATAATTAACTTATTGTAGAAATGTTATTTATAAAGGGCTCTAGTAGTATTCAGAGATTTACAGAGAGCAACTTCATTAAGAGCGTTGAGAGAGAAACAATGATGTGATGGAACACAACCACAATGCATCCCTGCCAGCCACACGGCAGCTGTGATTCACAAACCTGCTGCTGGTGGAGTAAACAGGTGGGGGTGATGGTAACCCAGGGACACCTGGATTTTCCAGAAGTTTTAACAGGACTGCCTTGAGTGCTTCTTGAGGGGGCTAAGAGGTGTGGGAAGAAAGGGTCCCACAGAAAAACAAGTGAGGTGACAATTTGTTATACAGGCTCCCCAGGGAATGGGCACGGCCCCGAGGCTGCCAGAGCTCCAGCAGCGTTTGGACAGCGCTCTCAGGCACAGGGTAGGATTTTGGGCTGTCTGTGCAGGGCCAGGAGCTGGACATTGATGATCCCTTTGGGTCCCTTCCCACTCAGGATATTCCATGATTCTGTAATTCTTTTTTCAATATTAGCTCTATACAAGTGTTCAAAGCCTAATGGGAAAAAAGCAGAGTGTACTACCAATATGATTAAATTAATATTTAGACATCTATCTCCTGGAAGCATTTAAATGCAAATATCCTTCTCAGTCTGAAAACAGCAGAAATCCCTTGTATTGGTTTATGTGATCAAGACAATCTTCAGAGTGGAAAGATGCAGGAACTTCCCCTCAAAAGAGAAGCTATGCCACTTCTAATCCATTAAAGTCTAGTCACGAATGGGTTATTTAGCTCAACTCTTAAATTGTGGCAGTGCTTTTTTTTTTTTCTTCTCTTTTTTTTAATCCCTAAACTCTCCCTGACAGATGGTCTCCTGCCTTTTAGTATCTCTAGTGATGGTGAGGCTAAAACCTTCCTTGGCAGCTTGTTCCATGGCTGAACTTTTCTTAAAGCTATAAAGGTTGGTTTGTACTTAAAACCAAAATCCTCCCTCCTGCCCTTTAGATTAATTTGTTCCAGTCCAGCTATACCCAGTTTCCCTAATCTTATCTTGTAGGTCTCCTTTTCAACCCTTTTCATTATTTTTTGTTACTCTCCTTTGAACTCTGCCAATTTATCTGTGTGCCTGGAATGAAATGCAGCCATCCAGATGAAATGTACCCAGTGCCAGGCACAGCAGCATAATTATCTCCACTATTTTACAAGCGACGAGCCCCTCACCACAAATTTACACGGCTTTTGGCATTTTTTGTGACAGCATTATTTTGCCGGCTTGTAGTCAGAACATCATTTCCCATCAATATGGAGCCTCTCTGTGATCTCTCTGGCTGGTCAGGATTTCACCTTTATTTTCTGCAAGAGACTACTCTGGCTGTAAAACACCTTTTTTTAAATGTTATAGTCCCCCTGCACCTCTGCAATACTGGGATGACACAGAAATCTGGGTAAATGTCTTCATCTGTAGCACTTTGTCCTTCAAATAAGGCAGGAATTGTAACAGTTTCAATTAATTTTTTTTGTGCTTTCCCATTTTCTGTTACTAAATAATTACAGTCAGGTGCAGAGGCTTCAATGATCTCTACATCGACCTTTTTTTGGAAACTCAGAGAAGGTTTCAATGACTTCCTATTTTATTCTGAAAAGTTAACTTGCCTTTACTGGTGATGACTAATTATTTGATAAGAAAAGTCTTCATATCCACAGCTAAAAATAGCTCTCGAAATAAGCCTGAGGACTCTTGTCCCTTCTCTGCGCTGTGATTTAATGATCTTTTCACAAAGGCCAAACTGATACTATTACTCACATTCAGTGGTGGTTTCCAGAATGAATATTCCCGCAGAAGTCTTCAGGACTAATGTGGCAAAGGGAGGGGGTGTGAGCACAGGATCTGTTGGCCTCATCGAGTACACAAAGTACAGTGACTTTCTGTGCTTGGTTTGCAGATCTTGGCAAAATTATATCCCTGTATTCCTTGAACCATTGTAATTTCTTGTTGGGAGCCAAGCCTGCATTAAATAGAGTGAATTATTGGAAAGAAAATATAACCAGCAGGTGATGGCAATGATTAATAACAGAAACAATAATTACTACAGCAAGGGGAAAATTGACAGGTTTCCAGAAGACTCACATCACGAGAGCAGCTGGTGACAGGACAAGGGGGAATGGCTTCAAACTGAAAGACAGCAGGTTTAGATTGGATATTAGGAAAAAATTCTTCCCTGTGAGGGTGGTGAGGCCCTGGCATAGGGTGCCCAGAGCAGCTGTGGCTGCCCCTGGATCTCTGGAAGTGTCCAAGGCCAGGATGGATGGGGCTGAGAGCAGCCTGGGATAGTGGGAGGTGTCCCTGCCATGGCAGGAGTGGCACTGGATGATCTTTAAGGTCCCTTCCAACCCAAACCATTCCATGACTCTGTGATCTCTCCAAAACACGTTAAGATGGTTCAGATCATACACACAAGGCACAGTGACACTTTCCTTTGTGTGCCATGGGCTGTCACCCTCCTCCTGCTGTGGCCAAACCCACTTGTAGTGGCAGCAAGTTGTCTCCCCTTGGCACCAGGGGCATTTGTGGCCGTGTCCCTGCTGTGCCATGCCCCTGCCCGGGGCTGGTGCCATCCCCCTTTCCCCACCTCTGCACGGGGGATGGATGCAGTGTCTGGTCCCCACTTTAAGGTCACATGGGGGTATACCAGTGCCCTTTGTAGAACTGTTCTGTTTGTGTCAAATCTCTCATTAGCAGCTATTTTGACAAAATTCAGACCAATCCTGCAAACCTTGAGGTGGGGAGCCTTCTTTCAGAGGCTGATGGAGGCACACACCTGCCTGCCTGGTTGAGTGACCAGAGCAGGCAAATCTCATTGCCGAAACACCAGCAAAAAAGGCCAGAAATAGGCATCAGCATTAGAGCTCTGAGCTGAGCAGGCACCGGGCTGGGGCATCAACACCCTGCCCTAAAGCCCAGAGCAGCCCCAGCATCGGGTACCACTTGTCGGGGAAGAGGATGGAGTGAGTGGTGGGAGATGGCAGCAGAGCCTGGGAGCAGGGAAGGGGATTTCTGTGGTGGAAAGAGAAGGGTTTTAGAAAAGGTGAAGGGGACAGATGTCATAAGAGCGCTCTAAGGAGGAGGCAAAGGGTGTGGGCAGAGAACGCTGGCAGGAAGGGTGGGCGGAGCGGGAGAGGTGGCAGGGAAAGGAGGTGATTGCCTGATGCCGATGAGCTGGAGCTCTTCATTTCCCACTCACTCTCGTGCTGATGGCATGAATTGCTTAGAGATTTCCCCTTCGGTTATGTAAGACCAAACGCGGTGTTGTCTGGAGGGATACCTGGGCAGCAGTGCCAGCGCTGGGGCGCCGCAGCGTGCCCGAGTTACGCAAGGCTGTTGGCAGGCGGCTGAGGATCACAGCTGGGCCGTGTAAATTCTGGCAGAGTTAAAAATAAAAGTCTCGCTGCTCGATCAGTCAGCCTGTAGTTTGCCCTCTAGACTTCCCCCTGACGTATGGTGCCTACAGACTCTGGAGAGCACCCAAAACACCTCTTGCATCCAGGGCTTAAAAAGTGACTTGGGAGACATCATCTGTGGAGGAATTGAAATTGTTTTGTTCGCAGGGAAAGCAATTTTGTTCCACTGGAATTCCTGTGCCATCGATGTTCCCCTGTCCACAAAGGCCTTTTCTTTACAAAGGATAAGTCAAAGCAATCAATTGTTTTTATCTGGTAAATGAAAATGAATAAAATGCAATTTGGATGTAGGTAAACAGAGAAGTCATTTTCCACTCAGCATTAGCTCACATCTCAGTGGACATTAGCCCTGGGTTTATTGAAAGACAGGTTATTGCCTGGGACATTGGGATTTTAGTGGAATGGAACACAAACTCCAGTTTATTGACATCTGCTGCATAGCAAAAAGATGGATGATTAGCTCCTCTATTTCTGCTGTTTCTCAGAACTGCTGTGTGGATGCCCACAAGGGGAAAGCATGGATTATGCATCATATTCTTCATGCTTTTATACAGAAGAAGTTAATGGTCCTTTCATAGAAGCACTTTCCATTAATAAAAGTTTCCTTGGCATCAGAGAGCTACCTGCTTTTGCTTCGTTCTCACAGATGTACAGGACTTAGTGCCTGTCATCTGAATTAAAAGTCCATTATCTTGATTCTGTGCTGCACATTGAAACTGTAATCCTGCAAGCTTTGTAGTCAATGGTACTAATTTTCCGTAGTATTTTTAGTTTAGAGCTGCCAAAGCTTCAAGGACTAGCAACAAAGCAAAAAGTAAAAGAATAAAGGGAATCCTGAAAGTATCCAGCGAGGAGGGAAATTCTCTCGATGACTTTTTTTTTTGCCTGCACAGGAACAGATAATTCTCCTTTGAGGAAACAAACCCCAAAATGGTAAACATCCCTTTTTCATCTGCACAGCATTTCCTTCAGTGCCAGTGCACAGTCAGAACTCGGGCTCACATGCACAGTGCCCTGGATGCACCAGCACCAAACACTTTGTTCCTGCCCGGGAATTTGATTTTCCTCAGGTGCCACCTCACTGCTGGGCTGCAGGGCTGCAGCACGAGGGAGGATGTGCTCCATAAAGGTGAGATACAAGTCCTGGAGCTGCTTCCCCGCTCCTGGTGCTGAGAGTTATCACCTCAAAATTTATCACCCCGTGGCTGTGAGTCCGCTGGAGCTCAGCCTCCCTTGCTGGGGAGGGCAGGGTGCTTCAAGCTGTGCCAGGGGAGTTTAAGGCTGGGCATCAGGAGGAATTTCCTCTGAAATTCGGGTCTTCCAACTGAAAGGATTGTTAAATATTGGAACAGGCTGCTCAGGGTGGCAGTGGAGTCCCCATCCCTGGAAGTGTCCAAGGACGTGGCACTCACTGCTCTGGGCTGGTGACAAGGTTGGGGATGGGTCACAGGTTGGACTCAGTCTTGGACATTTTTCCAACCTAGATGATTCTGGGATTCTGTGACTCTGCAGGCACAGGGGAGCAGCCCTTGGGCTGCTGTGGTGAGTTGTGCAGTGTTCCCACCCAGCCAGACCTGAGTGAAATTGTGATATATGCTACAAAGCAGGTCCCACTCTGTGTGTCTGGAAGCCACTGCTTCATCCAAAAGGATAATTCATCAGAAAACCTTGAAGACATTCCCTGCTTTCCCCTTCTGGAGTGCCCTTCTGCCTCTCTGCCCTGGAAATAGCTGACAATAAGCAGGTGATGGATCTGGGACTTGCAAAACGCCACTGAAAAATGTTTTCCAGCTCAGGAATATAAAACCACATGGCCACGGGAGGCTCATGTTCACTGAAAGTTTGGTTTCTCAGCTCTTCCAGTCTTTCAGGGCATGCCTTAGTTATCGTTGCTTGTTCTTTGTCCTAGCAACCGAATTTCACTCTCGATTTTCCTGCTGCTTCTTGCTAAAGCATTCCCAGCTGAGTGGCTTTTCTCTGATACACTGCAGAAGGCTCGATTGGGTTGCTGGAGTCAACATCAGTATTTTTAGACAATGGTCCAGAGCCTCTGATGCAAATCAGCTTTAAAAGGTTACTTTTGTTTGTGTGCTTTAGGCGATTCTGTTCCCTCTTGTAACTCCCTTTTCCTGTGCTCTGTCAGCAGCGATATTCTTTAGGTGAGATGATTAGTCAAGGCCACTTAATTCCTTTTGCCCGTCTCTTCTCTGACATAAAACCTGTTGATTCCCACTGAAAAAAACCCCATCTGATCTGTTGGGCTGTTAGGAACTTTTGTATCCGTGAGCCTAGGAGTTAAGCATTGTTATAAAACCTACTTTCCAGTCTGATAGTTTCTTAAAAAAATAATTTAAAAAAAGGATTCATTTTTGTTTTCCCCTTAAAATATCAGTCAAATTAAAACAAAAGCAAGACTTGCCAAGCTTATGTAAAGCTGGATTGCACTTCAGACTGTATTTTTGTGCATTATTAGGTTTACTGAAGTCTCAGGGGATGAAATTTGCAAAAGCAAGTACCATTTAAAGTCATTGGCACTCGTGCACTTTAATCCCCTGGGTGCTTTTGCAAATCTTTCACAGACTGTGTAAATGTGCCATATTCAACTGCAGCAATTCTGTGATGGATGAGGCTTCTGCCAAGCAGGGAGATTTAGCAGAGCCTCTCTTCGCCGTGCATTTCGCTGTTATTAACAAGCTCTCACCTAAAGCAAAATAAATCTGACTTAATTTGCACCAGCCTCCAGTTATTAGCCATCCATTTGTAAATATAGCTGCAGTGACATCTGATTGTTTTTTGATCTGTCTGTTGCATCAGAAACAAAGCCAAACAAATTCTGTCTGGTTACAGATCAGCATCTATTATCTGCTGTGCAGGAACTGCCTGCAAAGAGAGTTTGGAGGAACTCTGGAGGAACAGGACCTTTTCCTGGTGCTGAAATTCCCTTTTTTGGGCAGCAAACCAAGCTGACCCACTGCTTATTTAGGCCCTCCCTCAGGCTTTAATCTGGCTTCCAACCCTTGAAAGTGTCCAGCCTCCTTCTGCAGCAAAATCACCTTAGTTTGGTCCTGAGATAGAGAGGAGTTTGTCCCATTCCCAGATGGAGCTGATCCAATCCACTGCTCCTTCCTTATTTATATAGAGCATCCACATCCACTGCAGCAGGGTTTATGTTAGAAATGCTCATGTGATACCAGAGGTAAATAGTTAATAGACTGGAAAGTCACAGTGAGTGGAGACTTGGAAGCACATCCAATAAATCCCTGAAGGACAGGGGCCGGGTGTTGGAGGTGGACTCCTTGCAAGGCAGTTTTCACCAGAGTTGGGAAAAAATGAGGAATTAGTAAATGATACTGAAGACATCACTTTTAATGAGGATATGAGGCTGTATTATGTAACCCAGGGTATTTATGACTTCATGGCAATTTAGGGATTTTCACTCTAGAGTCAAAAATTAGTCGGGAATCAGAATGGAGAAATTGACAGTTTTTACAGGATCTTTCTTCCTCTAACCTGAAAAGAGGGGGAAAAGAGCTCATTGCTACAGCCTGGCACTGCCACAGCCTGATCACTGATTTTCTGATTAACCAAGGCCAAATATTTCAGAGAAATCTGTTTCTCGCCTACATACAGTCAACCAAATTAATTGATCTGAGAGAGATTTCTTTCTAAACACCCTATTCAGCAGAAAAACCGTGCTATTCTCCCACTTAGTGCAACATGAGAGCCTCTGCATTCAGCTGAAGTTTTAGAAAAGTGCACTGCACCTCTGCTACCTACCTCGATAAGAGCTGCATTGCTAAAATAAGAAGCAAGGCGCAGTCTCTGGGGTTAAAAGTTCTTTTTCTCTCCTTTTTTTTCCTCTTCTTTTGTTGAGTTTTGTTTTGTTTTTTTTTTTTTTTAGTTTGTTTATTAGTTCCAAGAGTCACGCAGAAAGCACTGTTTCTCCTAGAAAAAAAAATGAGAAGCCACCTTTTAAAACTTTGTTGAGATGTAGATGGAAGTTGGCTTTGTTCTTCGTTAACAAAACAATTGAAGTAGTTGGGATTTTTTTCTGGGCGCTGGGCAATGCCCCTTGTCTTGTGTCTTGGAACTGTGTACTTGGTAAAGTCAGAGTGAGGAGACGAACAGGGGTAATACCTTTCCTGAGCTGTGGTATTTAACTTCAGACCTTGCAGGATTATCTGGTTAAGCTCATTAACTGAACTGTCAGTCAAAGCACAGGTTATTTTCAGCTCTTTTTTTCCGGACAATCAATCAATTAGAGATGATCCCAGCTCTGAGATACGAGGTGAGTTTTTGGCCAGGACATCCAGTTGTTGTGTTTAGCTCCAGATATTGCCCACGTGGGCACAAACACATGGTCATTTTAAAAATTCTGGGAGATAAAAGCATTTTGGTTTGGTGTTTTGATTCGGCTGAAGTTTCAGGGAAACTAAGAGAGCTTCTGCCTTTCTTGGATGAAAAATAGGGGATCTTTGGTGGAGTATGTTTCCCTTAACATGCCAGGATGATCTTTTTTGCTGAATTTTCCTATGGCAGTGACATCTAAAAGTCAGTTATTAAAACTTAACTTTCTTGTCTAAGATATTATGTAAGTTCAGTGTAGCTGTGATGCGTATTTGTATTTCATAATCATTTCTTGCAACTTCTTTGCATGTGTGAGCGAAGCCTAAGCCTTCAGGGATTTAATATTTAGCGTATTTCTGCAATCTGGCAAGGTCATCTTTCTGCTGATATATTTGAGTTAGGAATTTACGCAGCAAATGCCATAACTATTAAGTGTGAGAGAAAGCCAGGGTCCTAAAAAATTAAGATGTTTGAAAATAGAACCTGACCTTCTCTAATATGGGATTCCTGACACTCTCCCCACACCCTTTACTTAATATTTCAGTTCCCATCTGTGAAAAACGAGGTTCACTCTCCTGTTAGAATTGAAAAGTTTAATGAAAGACAATAAGGGACAAAATAATAAAGCAAAAGTTACAGCGCTGGATGCTTTGGCACTGGGCCAAGAGCACACCTGTGATCTCGGAGACTTGCTTTACATACACCTGGAATATTACATATTCATAAAAGATTATACATATTCATAAACAATTATACATATTCATAAACAATAATACATATTCAAAACCCTTTCCAGTAACTTTTTAGAATGGAATTTCAGTGGTTTCCCAGAATCAACAGATAGTTGCATATTCAAACTCTTTCCAGTAACAATCTAGATCTCTTATCAATAGTTGGTAGCTGGCTGCCAGTAAAACTAAGCAGACAGCTATAAGTTTTCAGGTTAAATGACAGAAAAGAAAAAAACAACCCCCCCCCACCTTTTCATAGACAAAAGCTACTCATTTTCGCATTTGCAAAAAGCCAATTATTATAGCATCTATTTATCACAAATCACACATGGTACCAACAAACCTAAATCAATCAGGAGTTTTCCCCCGTTTGCAGACATCAACAGTTTTCAAAGTGACCTTTTTCCTTCCTTCAGAAACTACTTGGAACAGGGAATAAAAATTTCCCTCCCAGAAATCAAAATGTGAATTCCGCTACTGGAGAACAAATGTGCGGCAGTGAGTTAAATAATTTTACATATTTTTTTTTAGAGAAGTTTTACTCTTCTGAACTTTTCAGCTGTACTTTGTTGTAATTTAACCTTCAGCTAATGTGCTGTGTCAAACTTCAGCGCGTACATGATGAGATTGTTCTAATTATAAGACTGTCATAGTTTTTAGTATTAAAGAAGCTGCATTCCCCCATCTGCATCTTCACCGTCTTTAAGAGGCTTAAGAGTTACAACTTAGCAAATACAAATTAAAGAGTCGCTTGCTGTATCTGCAGAACGTTTTCAGTTTCTTCGTGCCCTCCTGTGCAGAGCTGAGCTCTCTGCGCCTCAAAGTTTCCCCTTTGTCAAGGCTGACAGGAGCAATCTGCCGGCAGGGAGGGAAACGTGACAGAAACCTCCTGTCCTGTCTTCTTTAAAGTTGAACTGCTGTCTTCGAGAGAGCGTGGTTGCTGTTCCTGCAGTGCCTGAGCTAAACAAGCACTGAGTAATTCCCTTTTCCATTTGAAGGATTCCCATTTGTTCCGTCTCTCCAAGAGTTGACTTCGGTGCTCCCCGCTGCGCATCAGCGCGCGAGGCCCAGCCGGGGCGGCTCTGTGGTGCCACAGCGTTTGTGTTTGCGGACACTGCTGGCCATCCACTTCAGTCCTGGAAACATTCATGCAAACCTCTTCCCCCTTTGACATTATTGTGCGCCACACTTTGGAAACATTTGGATATGGCTTTAACTCCAGTCATCAGGGACCATGCCAAACTGTGATAGATAGATGCTATAATGTTGGCTTTCTGCAAATGTTGAGTGATGTTAAAGTAGCTTTTGTAATAGATATTATAATAGTGGCTTTCTACAAACAAATGCTATATGTGTAAAAGTAGCTTTATTACAGATAGATGCTGTGGCTTTTTTTTTGGCGGTGGCTGGTGCCTTTATTTCTGTCATTTTTAACCTAAAATAGTGAAATAGCTATGCTTGTGAGCTGTCTGCTTGGTTGGATAACGTCCAACCAACACGTGTTGAGGACCCCTGCTACTGACATGCCAACTATCAGCGATCACCATCTGCAGAGACCATGGACCAAAGCCCACTCTGGAGGTGATAATGGAAGCAGGCTAAAACCACAGCCAAGAAATGCGCATGCTCTAAAAAGGCGGACCCAAGGAGGAGCCATGCTGAACAGTTCCTGGAACATGTAAACTAGTTTGAAGAAAAGATTGAATATGCATAATGGTTTATGAATTTGTAATAGACTGATGTGTATGTAAAGGGGGTTTCCGAAGTAGCAGGTGTGCTCTTGGCCGAGTGCCAAAAGCACCCAGCGCTGTAACCTTTGCTTTATTTTTGTCCTTTATTGTCCTTTATTAAACTTTACAATTCTAACAGGAGAGTGAACTTCGTTTTTCACACAAACCAAGCTCCACTCTCTTCAGCAAGCCTTTGCTACCTTCCTCAGCTCATGCATTGCTGGTAATGCAAGAAATGCACTTCTTATCAAGGTTTTTTTATTTTTTAAGGCGTGTAAAGTCTTGGGAAACAACCTTTTGTCTAATTAGAAGATAGGATCAAGCCTGGACACCACCAGGCTGCATTTTTGGTGGTGCAGCAGCCATGTTGCCTGCTGTATTCCCACATTTCCAGGCAACAGAAGTGGGTTTTAAATGGTTCTTCTCCCAGGCTCTGCTAGATCCCTGCTGCTGAACTGCTCTGCAGGCTGCCTGGCAATCAGCCCCTCTGGTTCCGCACCACGCCAAGGAGCCGTCAATGGCTTCAGCTGGAGCCGTGCTAAATCTCAGGGCAGTTCTCTGCTCTGCCCTGCAAACCTGCCCACCTGCTCTCTGCAGGAGCTGCAATGCCCTTTCTCCTTTCTGGAGGTGCTGTTTGCCTCATTGATGGGCCATAACTGCTTTTAAAAGTCGTGCACCATGGCTACAAAAGTTACTTTTGCAGTGCATGAAAGGATGCAGCTTGACCAGCTGACATAAAATAAATAAATTCTAGCTTCAAAATTAGACCGTGGGTGTGCTGGCTGCTCTGCCATCCCTTGTGTGCTGGACTAACAAGTGGCTCCAGATGCTTTGCCACATACAGCGAGTATTTATTGCCTGAAAAAAAAATTTATGGGATAAATTGATCATCAAACAGCAAGGCACAGTAAAATGCCAGAGCAATCCTAGCCTGGCCTGCCGGCATAAAGCTGGCAGGTGCTTGAGCAAACTGCAATCTTCTGGAACACGATTAAAATGTTTGCTCTTTGGAGCTGCAGTCTTCGTGGTGGCTGAAGGCGTGTTTATATAAATTAATGAAATACTGATGGCTCTTTGGTGGTAATATGTAAAATTTTTGTGCTAACATCCTGGAATTTGTTCTCAAGCGATGACCTCATTTGGGGGAAACAGAGCAGCATGTGGTGGCCAGCTCAGACACTCAGTAGGTGGAGAGAAACCTTTTACAAGGACGTTTAGTGGCAGAACAAGGGGAAATGGCTTTAGACTGAAAGAGGACAGGTTTGGATTGGATATCGGGAAGAAATTCTTTACTGTGAGGGTGGGGAGGCCCTGGCACAGGGTGCCCGGAGCAGCTGTGGCTGCCCCTGGATCCCTGGCAGTGTCCAAGGCCAGGCTGGACATTGGGGCTTGGAGCAGCCTGGGATAGTGGGAGGTGTCCCTGCCCATGGCAGGGGGTGGCACTGGATGGGATTTAAGGTCCCTTCCAACCCAAACCATTCCATGATTTTAGGGGAGGTGGGGGAAGCTCTCACCATCACTCTCTGGCTCATTCCGGCTCCCTGCCCCTCTCTGGCTGTTGTTCCAGTGCTCCATCAGCCTCAGGCACAGCAGCAGGATATGGCAGAGGCCCCAGGAGCCATAAACCCACCACCCCTGTCCCCTGCTCCCTTCTGCCCAAGGATTTCTTGTCAGAGCCAAACTTCATTCCCACTTATCTGAAGCTAAATCTGGGGCAGGAAATCTGCTTCAACCATGGCAGAAAGCAGCTCTCCTTCTTTACCCCCATCTGGGGCTCCAGTACATGATTCCTGGGGAAGCATAGGGTTCACCTATTTAAATAACTCCATTTTGAGCTTTTCCTTTGCTGCAGTACTTCTTTAGTCCCAATACTTGAAGCATCTTCCTCAGGGAGGAAGAAAAAAAGAGGCAAATTTGATATAAAATGGCAGCAATTCCACACAGTTTGGACTTTCATAAAGGTGAGATTTTTCCTTTTCTCCCTCTCTCCTCATCTAACCCCCAGCTCAGCTCAGCTTTTGGCACCATTTTGTCCTGCCAGAAGAACTCCTCCATCCCTTTTGTGTCTGCTGCCAGCTTTGCACTGTGCCATCATTTGATAAAGTCATGACATTAATTCCTGGGCAAAATCACGTTTCTGTCTGTGGTGGGTAATTTCTAGAAAAACCTCTTTCTCTCGGTAGCAGGTATTCTTCTGCCACATATGTCCCTGCCTGTTTGAGACTCCAGGAAACCAGCCTGAGGCAGTGTTTAAAATCCTAATTCAGCTGTAATTTATATCTGCAGCTCCAGGTGCTTAAAAGCAATTTTTGCTTCCATCAGCTGTGGAAGGAGCAGGGTGATACGAGAAAAAAGAGGTACCTCTTCTGAATTTCACCAGAAATCCTGACAGAGGTTGTCTCGCTGTCCCTGCAGCCGGTGTTTCACACGAGCTCTCTGCTGAAGGATAACCAGAGGGAAAAACCCTTAATTGCAATCCACGCTGGCTGGTTTCTGTCAGCAAACCTCCATCACTGCAGGCAGAAGCCAGGGAGGGGGACCTGCTGCATCCCCAGCTGGTGAGCTGCTCCTTCCATCAGCTTATTAGCAAGGTTGCTTTGACACCCATCCCCCATTTTGCCTTCCTTTGTTCTGTTCTGTGGAATCAGGGAATCATAGAATGGTTTGGGTTGGAAGGGAACTTAAAGATCATCTCATCCTAACATCCCTTCCACAGGCAGGGACATCTTCCACTAGACCAGAGCGCTGTCCAACCTGGCCTTGGACACTTCCAGGGTAGGGGCATCCACAAAAACTCTGGGCAGCCTATTCCAGTGTTTCACCACAATTACGGGGAAGAATTTCTTCCCAATATCCCATCTAGCCCTGCCCTCTGTCAGTCTGAAGCCATTTCCCCCTTGTCCTGTCCCTCCAGCCCCTGGAAATTGTCTCTCTCCATGTTTCCTGCAGCTCCTTCAGGCCCTGCAAGGCCACACTGAGGTCACCCCAAAGCTTCTCCTCTCCAGGCTGAACAATCCCAGCTCTCCCAGCCTTTCCTCCCAGCAGAGCTGCTCCATCCCTCTGCTCATCCTGGTGCCTCCTCTGGCCTCTCTCCAGCAGCTCCACATCCTCCCTGTGCTGGGCCCCAGGGCTGGGGCAGCTCTGCAGGTGGGGTCTCACCTGAGCAAAGGGGCACAGGGGCAGAATCCCCTCTTTCCTGCTGTCCACACTGTGGGATAAGCCCAGGCCTTGGGGGTTTCTGGGCTGCCAGGCTGGGCCATGTCCACCCTCTCACCCACCAGCACCTCCAAGTCCTTCCTGGCAGGGCTGCTCTTGATTTTTTTCATCCCCAGCCTGTGTCCATACCGGGTGTTGCCCCAATCCATGTGCAGCACCTTGCACCTGGCCTTGTTAAACCACATGAAATTCCCGTGGCCCCACTGATTTCCTACCTTTAACCCTCTCTGGGAGGGTGAAACACTCTCTGAGCGTGCTGAAGGCTCTCAGGAGCCCTGTCGGGAGAGGCGAGTGACGGCGGGGCCTGATGAGAAGCGGCAATCAGCCCTCAGCCATCAGACACCCTTCTGTCCACATCAGCAGGAAACTTTTCACAATTCGGGTTTGTTTATTGCCTGAGCTCGCTAAAGGCCACAAAATGCTAATGCTAACGCTACGAGCACATTACTGCCTCTTTAATTTATTTCAGCTAACTTCCGTGGATGGCATTTGGATAAGCTGAACTGCCAGTTGCGCTGAATTTGTTGTGCAGTTCGACGTAGAAACCGTGCTGGAAATAGATCTGTATTCAGAGGCATCTAATTAGGAAAGCATCATGATAGCCAATGCAAATGTTTTCCAAGGCACTGCATCTGTGCACCGTGCATCAGTTGTGCACTGAGATTGCAGTATCTGTTTTCCAAGCCGTAAAAGCCATCTAACGAGGAAAACACGCGCTTCCAGCCTGCCTCGGTGAAGGAAAGAGCAAACCTCGTGTTTCAGCGCCTCGGCAGCCCCGTGTAAATTTCCTCAGCAAAATCAGGAGGAAAATCAGGAGGAAAGAGGAAGGAAAATTTGCAGGGTGTCCCAGGAGTCTGTGCAGTGTTTGTTAGCTGAGAGCTGTGGTTTACAAATGCCCATAGCCTTCGGCTGCACACAAACGCTGTTGGATATGCAGGGATACAACCCAAATGTATCATTTTTGCAGGCCAAAACACTTTGAAGTGGTCTGAGGATGCTGACCTGGGCTCCCCTCTCCTTTTTTTCTTGTTTTAGCAACAGTTTTTGTGTTGCAGTACACATGGACATGTGGATATAAATACTCACATATGTATATACAGATTTATAAAATCATGGAAAGGCTTGGGTTGGAAAAGACCTTAAAGATCATCTAGTTCCACCTTCCCCTATCCCAGGTTGCTCCAAGCCCCATACAACCTGGCCTTGGGCACTTCCAGGGATCCAGGGGCAGCCACAACTTTTTTGTGCCTTTTTTCTTCCCACCCTCCCAGGGAAGAATTTCTTCCCGATATCCCATCTAATCCCCCTCTCTGTCAGTTTGAAGCCATTCCCCCTTGTCCTGTCACTCCATCCCTCGTAAATAATCTCTCTCCATCTTTCTTGCATCTTTCTTGTTTCTTGGTGAGATTTTGTCAAGTTTTTCATTAAAGCACTTTAAAATATTTTGAAAGCATCATAAGTGCAGTAGAATGCTTTTCCCTGTGCTTCTGAAGTGTTATAAAAATCCTTAAGGATCTGTGCAAACTCTCTAAAAAAACCTCAATTTGCTTCTAGCATCTAAACCTAACTAAAAATAACCAGTCCATCAAACTCAAAAGAACACAGAATTTTATTCAAGTTCACCTAGGGACTTGATTATTCTGTTTAAAATGGCAAAAACCAGCAATTTTGAAAATCCAGGCAGAAAAACAGTTTGATCTCCTAGGTGCGTTTAGTCGCTCTCTTTCAAAACAACAGCTACCTCTCCTTTTCTGTGAGCAAGTAAATAATTTCTGGCCTCTCACATCTACAGAAAACTGGTTTTCTCAAGGAATTTATTCAAAAAGTCACTGCAGCTCTATTTGTAGAACAAATGGGTCTTTAATGGTTTGCAGTCTCATTTGAATATTCATGTATATGGGCATTTTTTTTTTCCACTTAGGAAATAATCATGTGGTAGCCGAGGACTCCAATTAGCTGCAAAATGCAGTTCTTTAGGAAACTAATTTACCCTGATTCTTGACGTGATTGAGGGAACTACAAGGATCATTAGGGAACTTAAAAGCACTGTATGTCTTCTTCTACCTGTCCTAGGTTTAGTGTGCACAGCATCCATGTACACCCGTGGGGCTTCCCAAGGACCTTCCCGCCTATAGGTGTTAAAAATCCTGACTGGCCATTGTGCTTTGGAAAGGAACAGATGAGAATGGAATCATGGAATGGCTTGGGTTGGAAGGGACCTTAAAGATGGTCTTGTTCAAACTCCTTGCTCTGGGCAATTCCACTGTCCCAGGCTGCTCCAAGCCCCAATGTCCAACCTGGCCTTGGGCACTGCCAGGGATCCAGGGGCAGCCACAGCTGCTCTGGGCACCCTGTGCCAGGGCCTCCCCACCCTCACAGGGAACAATTCCTTCCTATTACCTGCTATCTGTCAGTCTGAAGCCATTCCCCCGTGTCCTGCCCCTCCATCCCTTGGGAATTGTCTCTCTCCATGTTTCCTGCAGCTCCTTCAGGCCCTGCAAGGCCACACTGAGGTCACCCCAAAGCTTCTCCTCTCCAGGCTGAACAATCCCAGCTCTCGCAGCCTTTCCTCCCAGCAGAGCTGCTCCATCCCTCTGCTCATCCTGGTGCCTCCTCTGGCCTCTCTCCAGCAGCTCCACGTCCTCCCTGTGCTGGGCCCCAGGGCTGGGGCAGCTCTGCAGGTGGGGTCTCACCTGAGCACAGGGGCAGAGGGGCAGACCCCTCACCACAGATCCCAGCACTTGGTGCTGTACAAAATGCTAATAAAATATGAGGAAAAACGAAGAAGAAAAGAGATGAAAATGGAGAATTTCAGGAGCTGTTCTCACTCAGCTGGTACAAAGCATCAGGATTTCTACAAATCCAGAGCCTTTTCCATGATTAGACTTACTGAAGTCAACAATTCACGTTACAGATGCGACAGTTTTCCACAGACATTTTTTGGACTGTCCCACTGGGAATTAGAAGGAAACAAAAATTCGACGAATGTTTGTGATAATAGTTTTTGACAGAGCCCTTTAAATCTTTAGTCAGATACGAACTTGGTATGGTTCTTTGCATATTTTACTTATTTCCTGGTAGTAGCAGCAATGCAAAATGTATTGGATCTGTCTTCAGGGACTGTGTGTTTAAATTTTCTTTATTAAACAGTTCAGTTAGTAAAGTGTATTTACAGGGGTTTTTTTTCTCTCTAATTAATTGTTTCAGAGATGGTTATTATTTGCTGTCATCTGTTAAAGAACAGAAAAAGGGAAGGAGAGAAAAGAGGAGCCCTAAAGCCTTTCTGCATCATTATCCATTTATTAAAGCACTTAGGAGCGTGAGTTACCCGCTCATTTTTATGTGAGATCCATTCCAAGGAGTTCTGGATCCATCCTGAATTAACGGGAGCTTTGCCTTGGAGACTGAGCTTCACAGCCTGGGTTTTAGGCATACCCTGGTTTTGCTCAGTGATCTGGGGCTCGTGGCTGCAAAACCCAGAAGTTAAAAGCCCTGCTGACAAAGCTAATAAGGCTGTGAGAAATTGAACTGCACAGAGGAACAACTGGAGAAAGTAAAAATTCTGCTGGAAGAACTCAGCAGAATCAGAGCAGCATTTTAGCAGGGCCTGTTGCAATAGGACAAAGGGCCATGGTTTCAAACTCAGGGCAGATTCAGATTAGATAAAAGGAAGAAATCTTTTATGATGAGCGGGGTGAAACAGTGGAACAGAGAGGTGGCGAATGCCCCATCCCTGGAAACATTGAAGGTCAGGTTGGACGGGACTCAAAGCAACCTGGTTTAGTGGGAGGTGGCAGGGGTGGAACTGGATGATATTTATGGTCACTCCCAACCCAAACCATTCTGTGATTCCCTGAATTCTGCCATGTACATTAATGCACAGTCAGCTGTTAAGTCAGATGGTGAAATATGACTCATTAAAATAGTGACCGGGGCAAAGGAGAGGGAGAATCTGATGTGTGACACAACTATCAGAGAACATTTTTATCTATTGAGCCACTCAAAAATAAAACATCGCAATTTTTAAATTTGTTTGTTTGTTCGCCAGGAGCTCCAATTTAACTCTCTTCTTCCTCCAAAGAGCGTTTTCCTCTGTGTTCTTTGGTCCAGCAGATCTTTTTGCTGACCAACTCACATTTTTGTCCTCTAATAGGACACTTAGGGAAGTCAATAGGATTTGGGAAACCACTTTGCCCTGTCTGTACTCCAGCCAAATCACAATGATGTTAAATGAACTGCTTTTAATAATTCATTGCAGCAGACTCTGGTTTACTTTTAGCCAGCTCTTAGAGAAGGAAAAAGGCTTTGGTTTCTGAGCTTCATCTTGCAGAGCTGATGAATTTCTCCCAGGCTGTTCCCAGATGCTTTTTCCAAACTTGGCAAATCCCCCAAATTTTCTCCCCTTTTCTCTCTGACTCCCAGAGGACAATTCCTCCACACCCTGTGCCAGCAGCCCTGATACAGGAGGTGACACTTGGAAAGGCAATTGCTCGTGTATCTTCCCATTATAACAAAAAAAAGGGAAGGTTTTCACCTACTGATGGACAGATTTAATTAACCCTTCTCTCCTCAGTCACCACAGAAATTAGCAGATCTCAGGTAGTCCCCAGGCAGAGGAGCGGTGCACTGCAGCTCCTGGGACTGTGGGAGGACAAACAACCCAAACACAACCCCGGAAAGGTAAAAAAGAGAGGAAATGGGGGCTGTTTCAGGCCTGTGATGTGTCCAGGAGAAAGCAGCAATTTGTGCGTAGCCCTGGGTAACCAGGATGGGTTCAGGCTATGAGATGAAACAAGGGTTGGGGGTACAAATACAATTGTTTTTAGCTTACATAACATAAAAAAGGGAAGAAATACAAGTTTGGGGGTACATGAGCCCTGAAAATGACTCCTCTGCCTTGAAACCTCATCGCTGCGAGCGACACTGATGGCAAGGAATGTCATTACTAAGTTCAGGAGAAATAATAACTCATTTATTTAATTATAAATCAGTTTATATGACTTGGGTCGCCAGCATGGCATAAGGTCGTTGGTCACCGACCATCCGCCTCCCAAACCGGTTGGCTGAAACCTTCCAGAATATTTTTCCTAGACAATATCATAACAATACTACACAACAGCTGCAGGTGCAAGATAGAGAAAGTTCTGCTTACAGAACTGTAGCACTGTTTTTCATAGTTTCTGTGAGAAACAGAGCTTTCACAGAGTGCTGCAGAAAGCTGGAAAATTTCTCTGCTAACACTTTTCAGTGTTCACAAAACCCATCTGTTTTTCCAGCCTTTGGTCTAACAAAAGTTATTCCCCATGCCCTTCCCCTCAATTATGTTTATGTATAAAGTAATATATTACCTAATACCTGCGTTTGAACTGAAGACTTGCAGTTTATATTGCAAGCACACATAAATTTGAACGTGTGTGCACGCACAGGTGCCTGTAACTTAAAAGGGTGTGTGTTGTATAGAGAAACAAAAATATTTCTGTACCTGTAGGCAGAACCCCTAAAAAAAAAATAAAATAAAAGGAGGAGACTGGGTTTATTAGTAGTGTAAATCAATGAGTTGTCCTCAGTTGGAAAAGAAGTGGTGTTCAGTTTTGGGGACAGGGCCTATTGCAGTAATGACGCACGGGCAAGGACTTTGCTCATCAGATGGAAAAAGCAAAGCCGTTTATTGCGCAGTCAGAATTCCCTAAATCCCAGCACCCAATAGGATATAACATCATATAAACAGCAAAGATGTTCCCCACAGTGTCCCCCAATCACCTGGGGCATTGCACAGATTTTACCTATGATGGTAATAGGCAAACAATGCCCTATAAGGCCACAAACTCCAATGAACACTTCTCACAGGCCCAGGCTGTCCATAAACACACAATCCTCTCTCAGTCCATCCCCGGTGACCTGGATGCACTCCCAGGGTCACCTCCGGGCCCAGGACAGAGGCCCTCTCTCTGATCCTCAGGGCCTGTCTCTCTTCCAGCACATCGTGCACCCCAACAGCCTGTAGCCCAAGCTCCCATTTCATGGGACACAGGGAAGGGAGGCGGGGATCTCTCTCTGCAGGAGCTGTTCAGGGAAAGCTTGCTCACAGAAATTACAGCTTCTTTGGAGGCTAAATTTGGGACAGAACAGCAGTGAACAGGTCCCCCCCCCCCCCAAAAAAAAAAAAAAAAAAAAATATAAAAACATTATATA
>VZTI01000688.1:116589-145728 GCA_013397865.1 Struthidea cinerea | reverse complement strand
CTCCTCTCCTCTCCCCATTTCAATTCTCCTAGAATCATGGAATCATAGAACCATTGAGGTTGGACAAGACCTTTAGGATGATGAAGTCCAGCTGTTAACCCAGCACTGACACTGTAGCCCCTAAACCACTAAATCACGTCACCCAACACCTGATCCTGATGCCTCTTAAACACCTCCAGGGTTGGTGACTCCACCACCTCCCTGGGCAACTTATTTCCATGCCTGGCCACCCTGATGGTGAATTTTTTTATTCTGTGATCTGAATTTCCCATGTCTCAGCCTGAGCCTGTTTCCTCTGGTCTTCTCCCTCTTTTATTAAGCAACTACAGGCCCAGGTGTGCCAGAGAAGCTGTGGCTGCCTCATCCCTGGAAGTGTCCAAGGCTGGGCTGATCTTTAAGATGTGATCTTTACAGTCCCTTCCAACTCAAACCATTCCAAGAACCCGATATTCTTTGAGCTACAACTCAAACCATTCCAAGAACCCGATATTCTTTGAGCTACAACTTCTTTGGGCAACCTGCCACCGGGTTCAGGCTGAGCCAAATCCAGCCCTTTGTGCAAAGCAGTGAAGGCTGAAATCTCGTGTCTCCAGAACGACCTTGGAGAAATCACCTAATCCCTGCAGCTCTCCCTTCCACAGCGGTGTTGTGGGGGGCCTGTAAAGCACTCAGGCTCCTGAGTTATTTGGTTATGCTCCCGACAATGTCTTGCAGAAGTGCCAACAGAGACTTCACCAGCAGCTTTTCCCCTCTGAGGTCTGCAGCTCCTGAGCCTTTAGTACAAGAATGGTTGCTGTGCCTGTACAGGGGGGAGTACCATCCTTTTCAGTGCAAATAAGCCTAAATTAAAAGCTCAGAGACATCTGACTGTAGTGTTCTGCTGTCTTTGAGGCTGCATTGTGTCACCCTCGGGGTCACAATAATATTTAGCACTGCCCCTGTTTCTAAATGCTGGATTTTTCAATTTTGCTTAAAACTGCAAAAGATAGGAGCTGTATTGTCAAGCCCTGGCCCGACACAGACATCAGCTGTGCACACCTCGGTGAATTTAAAGTTGTGGTGGATTTTGCCAATGTCTTAACTGCTGGTCTCTGCCATTTTTCTTCCCCAAGTGAGTCACTTTCTGTCTTTATTACCCACTTACCTGCCTGCTTCTCTCGTTGTAAACCCCTACTAAAGACTTTGGGACTTCAGTGACTGTAAAAATAAGACGGATTTTGCCCTGTCAGAACTAGATATGTGTTTTACTGGGAAGTAAAACTGGAAGTATGAAGGCTTTGGAGATGAGTTTCTGTTGTGGAACCATGTGAGAAACAAGTCCATATATTGCTAGGTAATGGGCAAGAGTTGTTCTTTTCTTACATGATCCGGGTTAACGCTCTTTATTGAGCTGCAGACACCGCTCCCGATCTCATGTGTTGGAAATGGTTTCATCCTCTTGCACATAATGTGCTGTTTTCCTCCAGGAGCTCTGCTTTTTGTTTGTGTTTGGAGGTTGCCCCTGGGTCTGGGATGTACCCTGAGCTCTGTGGCTCTCAATCTCCCTGTTCAAACATGTCAGCACCAGCTCCAGCTCTGCTGGTTCAGCTGCCTGGTCATTTGGGCAGTTCTTAATTTGCATGGCAAAATTTCAAGCCTCTGTCAGGCCCAGCATGCACAGCTAAAAAAGTGCTGCTTGGGAACCCTCACTGAGCTCCAGGAAAGTTGCTGGTACCCTGGGCTCAGGAAGGGCTGGTTTCACCAAGCCTGCTGAGCCCCAGTCCTTGTGCAGCCTTGTCCTGGCTGCTCTGGTTTCCAGACAAAGCAGCACACAGAAAATCTCTCCCTGTGATCGTCACTGGATGTGGCCAAAACCGCTTTCAGTTCTTCATGTGAGTGTTGGAAATCCTTTGTTTGCCTCTCAGGGAAAAGAGATGTGCAGCTTCCCAGGAGAATGGAAATTCTGAAATTTGCCTTACTTCATTTTATAAGGAAAAAACCTGCACGACCATAAATGCAAATGCTTATTTTCTGATCCCAGCCTGTTGTGGCTATAGGGTGGCTTGGGCTGCTTCCTGGAAATTGGGGGAAGTTGCCAAGGTCATGCAAAGGGTGGAGATTTGCCCTGGTGTTGGGAAGGGACTCTCAAAGGCCCCCACCTAGCAACTGAATCCCCACAAGCCTCTGCTAGACCCCAAATCCAGGAGAAAGGGGCTACCAACAGGGAGATGCCCTGGAATGCCAGGAGATGGTTTGTTGGCCTCAGAGCCTCAGATGCAGCTAACCCTCATTTATCTTGGGCCTGCTGATTGAACTGGCAGGAGACCAGGTTGTTTTTAAGCTGGTTGTTACTGAAAATGAGAGACTGGCAGGAAAATTTTGGGTCCGCTGAGTGATCTTTTCCAGCAAAATCCCTAAACGTCAGGCTATGCTGGAACAAATCTACTGAGAATAATCATAACTAGTAGCAGTAATTTTTGTGCCAAACACATTCTTCATGGCATTGTCAGCTCTGGCATAAAGCTTTCTGCATGTTCCTGAGGAGGCAAACACCGACCATCTCCATTTGCCACCTATGGAAATGGCTGTGGGGTTCCTGTTTGCTCTGGGAGGGATGGGACGGCTCTGAGTGCAGCTCCCAGAGACCTGCTGGGTGCATGTGGGCCTGAAAAGTGGTTCACAGCAGTGAAGGGAGATCATGGGCTTGCTATACCTTTAGGATTTGGGGCAGAGACTTTCTAGCGCTCAGACTTCATCCAATTCTTTTCCTTCCCTTCTAGTTCTACTCAGTGCAAATTACTGCCTTCACCTTGCCCTGAGCTTTTGTCTCTAAAAGTCTAAAAGTTGTCATCTTCCGCTGAATGGATTGAGGAGCTCAACTTCTTGCTGTGAGGGGGAAATAATTGAATAAAAATTTATAAAGTTAACCAGGGGAGATTGTCTCCTGGATAGGGCAATGCTGGCTAAAGGGTGGGCCAGACAAATTCCGGTTTGCCTGTGCGCCCACACGGGGCTGAGCCAAACCCTGGAGAGTGACGTGGCTGGAAGGAGCTGATGCTGTGGTTTCAGCAGCTTTCCCTGCTCCCTTCCCCCACGTACCAGGCAGTGAAAGGGCTGTGATGGTCACTCTCACATGATCCTGGCCAAGGGCACGAGTGGGGATGTGCACACACCGTGATCACCTGGCTCTGTAGTGCCACATTGACCACAAATAACCCACAATCCCACCCCTTTCCAGAGCAGAAACTCCCCCTGTTTGCTCCGAAAACCACATCCAGCCATGCTGGGCTCCAGCCCCGGGCCAGGGGAGAGCAGCCCACATCCCAAACCCACCCCACGTGTCGCAAGCTGCCCTTGCACAATCAGGGGGTCTCATCCACGCTTTTCCAGCTGCTCAATCCCAAATCCTCCTCAAATAAAATCTGAAACGAGCTTCACACTCTCTCTGGAGTGTTGTCTTGGCTCTCTTTGAAGTGACAGGAAAGCTGCAGAGTTATTTTTAGCAGCACCTCATCAATTCTATGTTCCCGAGCGCGTTGGCTCCTCCACCTGAGGTGGTTCTGCTTACAAATACTGGAGAGGGTTCACCTTCAGAGATGATATTTTAATTAGAAGTGCAAAGAGCTATGGCCCAATGTGTCAGAGACTAATGAACGAGCTTTTGTGGTTGGTGGAGAGCAGATTGCCAAGGTATCCATTCCCTCCTGTACTGTGTAAGATGAAATGCAACTGAAGCTGTTGCCATTTTAAAAGGAAAATCTTATTAGAGCCCAGGCAAGGATATCAGAATAAAATAAATGGCTTCTGGTGCTTCTTCATCTATTTGTATGTAGGTTCAGGTGTGATTATGTAGTCTGCTATCAACTTTAATTAAGCTTTCTCTTTGCTGCTGACCTTGGGGCTTAAATATAATTTGTTCTATAGGAAGAACAAGTGGTATGAGCTCAGTGTTTTAAAGTTCAAATTGATTTAGGTTACATTTAATTTAAATTTCCTTATGGAAGCATATAATTTTACTATTGCTAATGTTGGAGCAATTACACAGAGGTGAAGAATCTGGTCCTGAGCAGAGCCTTGCAGCTCTCGAATGCTTCTCCTCACGAGCAGAAGTGTCCCTGCCTTGTATTTTTGGTATAATTTTATTTAAATCTGCCAGAGTCCCAGTGAGCTCCTGCTTTTCCTGCACATCTCTGGCTCGCCAGGCAGACCAGAGGTGACAGTGGGACACTCTGGCATGCAAAGGCTCCAGCAGACCTGTCCCCACCTGGGAACAGAGCTGAAGCCTTTCATACTGCCAGGCTATTTGTCCTCTCCAATAAAACAGGAGTGCTTTCCTTAGGAGGGCTGGGAGCTGCAGCTCTGGGCAAGGCAGGCGAGCCAGGCACTGCAGGCAGGGTGGCTGCTTGGTTTCCAGCCTCTGGACTGACCCTTATCCGTCAGAGCTGAGCTGTTTGTCCTTCTGTCTCCAGGATGGTTGGGAATGGTCTGCACTGAGACTTGTCCTGGACACAGGGGAGCCCCTGGCCCCACTTTTCTGCTTTTACAGAAGCAGGGTGGTGGGCACCAGGGGAAGGGGCACCAGAGGTGCAAGAGCTCAGCCTGGGGTGTGACAGGGACTGGGAGATGCTGGAGATGCCAGCAGAGATGAAGGAAGAAGATGTTCCCTAGGATCCAGAGGCAGCTGCACTGAGTTTCTTCAACCCTCCGAAAACTGAGGGCAGGATGGGATGGGGAGAAAGGATGAGACCTGGAAGGGTGTGGGAGGAGACATGATTGTCAAGCTGGTTGTGAACCCAGTGTGCTTTCTTCAGGGAAAATCTGCAGGAGCAGCCATAGGCAAGAAAAATTTATGGCAATACACGTTTCAATATGTGCTCGTTATTTCCGAGCCCCTGCTGCAATGCTCCCTTCCCTCCCCACACCGTCCAAAACATCCATTGCACTACAAATAGCCCTGAAACATCTGCTTTCTCTGTCAAACTGTTGAATCAGGTGATTTTGCTACCCCCACTGAGACTGGAGCCCCTAAAGAAAGCCTGCAGGAGAAACTTCAGGTGCAAAGAAAAGGTGCAAAGATGTAGCTTGACTGAGCTTGGGCAATATTCCAACATCATATTACTGCTGTGATGACAAGGTGCCTTAATGACAGCATTTCTTCAGGTTTCCCACCTTTTCTTGCCGTTGTGTTGTGGATTTCTATGTGCTATCCTTTTATGAAACACCTATCTTTCTCACTTTCCAATTAAATGAGTCCAAAGGTTTGAACTCTGGAGGAGGAGGGTTGTGCTTTCTGACAGGCTCAGAGGATGAAAACTTGGCGGTTCCAATGTAAAACCAGTGGCTTTGCCAACATAACTCAAAGCAAGGTTTTCAGTTTAGGTGCTGTCAGAGGTTGGTGCTGGCATTACTGTCCCACGGGCAAGGGCAGGGATCAGTTTCTCTCATTCTCAGTCCCAGAGACTGCAAAGTCTTTTATGTGCCTACATTTCCCATTAATAAAAAAATAATTAAAAAAAACCACTGGCTAGAAATTCTCTGTGTGTGCCCAGCAGCACCAGAACAAATACCTGCAGCAGCTTTCCCCTTGACAAGCACTTTGCAGAGAGACAGGCCTGCATTTTATGCTCAGATGGCTGCTCCAACAGGAGGGAAATCTGTCCCCTCTCACCGTGGCTGTGTTTGGTCAGCTCTGTCTCAGGGTCATCCCTGGCACTTGTCCTCTTGCCCACCATCTGGCCTGAAAATCAGGTGCCTGTGAAGGGGAAAATCCTTCACCTGGGACAGCAGCGCCAGGAGGGAGGGTGCTGCAGGGTGTGGAGCCCCTGTGCCAAACTTTCCCATGCTGAATTCCTGCTGGGAAGTTTGCAGGGCCCTTGTCAACCCTGAAAATAGTTACAGAGCTTTCTTTTTTGTGTCCATTCCAGCACCTTCTGTCCTGGAACCCTGAAACAAATGAGCACAACACTTGCTGTGGAAAAAGGAGGAATAGTTGGGAAAGTACAACCCCGTCCCCAGGGAGGAGCTCTGCACGACCCCCCAGCAGAGTGAGCAGCATGTGCTGGGCTCCTGCACTTCCTACAGAGGCATTTTCATTCTGGGGAGGGAGGGGAGCTCTCCCTTGGGAGGCTCAGGCAAGCTCAGAGAAAATTAATGGTGAAAAGCACTCTCTTTTCCCTGCTGGAATGCTTCATAGTCAACCAAGAGAGCCCATTAAGCAACTGCTGTGACCTAAAATAACCTGACTAGCACTAAAACTATGAACAGGCTGTATGGCTTGTTTTTTTTTGTTTTTGTTTTTTTTTTTTCTTTCTTTTTACCTTTCCATCCTTTTAAAATAAAGCTTCCTTCCCTGGGAGAGTTTTTCAGCCTGCTCGGGAAGACGTGCTGGCAGAGTTTGCTCGTCCAGCTGCCCCTTTATCCCAATTTTTTTGCCGTTCATATCTTCAGAATAAAAAAAACCACCCCCCAAAATAAAGACTCAAGCTAAACCTCTTCTTCCTACCCACCTGGTTGTGCTGGCAAAGTGTGCTGGGTGTCAAAGTCTGGAGACTTTTACCCCTAGTTACTGAATGAAAGGATTCAAGAAGAGACCTATTGCCCACCTGCAAGCCAGGTGGGCATCCCTGCAAGCCACCAAGCATCCCTTCAGCTACCTGGGAAAATGGGAAATCTGGTTGCACAGTGCTCCTCTGGACTCTTTTTTATCCCAAATGGCAGCCCAGGGTTGTTTTGTTTGTTTTTGAACTGCATTATTTGGTGTAATAAAACCTCGCCTTGCTCATAACTCCTAACTCTTGGTGGCTATGGTACCACTGCCGTGGAGCTCACCTGGGTAAAAAATAAATGACCAAAAGATAAACATTTAAACTGTCAAAATTTCTTTGGTTCTGGATAGGAAAAGCAAGTTTCAACCTGAAAACAAGGAGAGGGGAAAAACTCCACTGAGTTAAACTGCAGTTGTATTAATCAGACAATTTAAATGAAACAGTAATGGAATAAAGGATAAAAGGGTTCTTAGAAAAGGCAGGAGTGAGGGAGTTGCTAACTCATTTGAGACAAAAAGGCTTAATTGCTATCCGTGAGTCATTAAAGGGTTAGCTGAGGTTGGGGTATGAGGAAAACTGTAATGTGAAAAAGAGTGAGCCTCTCTCAGGAGGTATGATTTCCAGGAGATGGAAGACAGGGAAGAATTTTAGCTGTTAAATTCATCTTTTGAAGTAAAGTCTCCTATGGCCTTCGGGACCAAGATGGAGTCACAATTTTGTGCAAGATGTGCTCGCACGGATACCTTGATGTTCTGATACCTTCAGGGCTTTTCTTTGGAGATCTCATGCTGATGCCAACTGCTGTTTTCACTTGTATGAATATTTTCCAAGTGGGAATTTGGTGCAGTGGGGGAAGTGGTGAGCCCAGCAGTGTGCCCAGGTGGGCAAGAGGCCACTGGCAGCTGGCCTGGATCAGGAATGGTGTGTCCAGCAGGAGCAGGGCAGGGATTGTCCCTCTGTGCTGGGCACTGAGGGGCCCCTCGAGGGCTGTGCCCAGTTGTGGCTCCTGCAGGAGAGCCCTGGAGGGGCTGGAGCGTGTCCAGGGCAGGGAGCGGAGCTGGGAAGGGGCTGGAGCCCCAGGAGCGGCTGAGGGAGCTGGGAAAGGGGCTCAGCCTGGAGCAAAGGAGGCTCAGGGGGGACCTTGTGGCTCTGCACAAATCCCTGACAGGAGGGGGCAGCCGGGGGGGGTCGGGCTCTGCTCCCAGGGAACAGGGACAGGAGGAGAGGGAACGGCCTCAGGCTGGGCCAGGGGAGGCTCAGGTTGGACACCAGGAGCAGGAATTTCCCCATGGAAAGGGAGGTCAGGCCTTGGCAGGGGCTGCCCAGGGAGGTTTGGAGTCCCCATCCCTGGAGGTGTCCAAGGAAGGCCTGGAGGTGGCACTCAGTGCTCTGGGCTGGGGACAAGGTGGGCATCGGGCACAGCTGGGACTCGATGATCTTGGAGGTCTTTTCCCACCTTAATGATTCCATGATTCTAAGCATGTCACATGCCAGGACGCAGGCATACAGGATCCATGGATTTTGATGGTTCTCTTCCAGCGTTTAAAATGGTGCTGGCAGAAATATGTCAGCACTGTTCCCCTTGGTCCTGCGGATCAGTGCATCCAGCACGGGCTCGGCTGCTCCCGGCTGCACTGATCCGAGAAAAGATTCCTTCCACCTGGACTAGATGGGAGCAGGACGGGCAGTCCCTCAGAGCCCCTGTTCCATGTTTATCCAGTGCTGCTGGGAAGATGAAAAGCCAATAAAGCCCCAAGCCCAGGGGACTGTGCACGTGTTTACAGTTGCACACACTGGAGATCCATCGGGATGCGGGGCACGGAGCCAGGCTCCCCGCAGCTCCGAGGCTCCTGTGGGAAGCAGCAGCCTGGTTCCACTCTGATTTCAACCAGCAGGAGACTTGCAGTGAATTTATTTGAATATGGGCCCCCCAAAGGCATCCTCAGTTCGTAAGGAGGATGGATATCACCAGGCACATTGAATACAGATGAGGAGGAAGTCTCATTAAGTCAAGGACGGTTGACACTTTTCCAGATCATCAGCCAAATGTAGATGTAGGGAGATTTGGAATCTTTCCACTACCAGCAGGCACCAGGAGTTTAAAATGTGGCTCTTTCCTCCCTCCATCGCTGGCTCATTCTTGCCTGTTGCTGAAGTTTTGATGGGCAGCCACAGGACCCACCACCCCTGTGCCTGAGGGAAGCCAAGAGCCACAGGAACAAATGCATCAAACCTCAGTTTTGTCCAAAAGCTTTTCACCTTTTTACAGAGGACAAGGAGGAAGCTTTGAATATAGGAAATGAAAGTGTTTGGAGACTCAAAAGTCCTGAATGCTACTGCGTAAATCAATTTTTATTTCTGCATGCAGTGCTAATGCCCCATCCACCTCAAGCTGAGCACAGCAGAAGGACTTTTGAGGGAATAAAAAAGGACTGAATTGCCACAAAATCTTCTATAAAAGTTTCATTTTCTGTGCTTTTTCAATGGGAAATAATAAAAGAAATTTCTTTCTGCATGTTTTAATTAGGCTCTTATTAACACCATTTTTCTCTATGGTAAAAAGAAATAACACATCAAACCAAAGCAAATGAATAGCTTAATCTTTTTTTCATGGAATCATTAAGCTTGGAAAAGACCTGCAAGATCATCGAGCCCAACCTTTGACTGAACCCCCCCATGTCAACTAAACCATAGTACTAGCAGATAGTTACTTCATTCTGTTTGGAAATACTTCATGGGCAATTCTTAATGTTTTAGTTTTAATTTTTGGTTTGGAGGCGGAAGCTTGGGTGTTGTTTTTTTTTTTGGGGGGGGGTGTTTGGGCTTGTTTTGGTTTGGTTATTTGGTGGTGTCCTTTTTTAAAATTTTTAATGTTTTACGACTATATTGGTCAAATGTGCAGATTCCTTAACTGAGTGACATCTCGGCAATCTGCAGGTCTAGAAGGAGTACATACCTTGAGGATATCTTCATTTGGTCTCTTCTGTTGGATTCTACAGAACCGTAGCCCTTGGGCCTGGCAAAGCTAAGGATGCAAGTGCAACCTGATTCATTTCAAAACACTCACAGCGCTTTGCTCACTTAGCACCCTTTTAACAGCATAATCCCATTAAAAACAGTGACGAAACAACCATGCACTGCTGCACTTTTCTATTTTGGAACATTTTGAGTTGAGCACGTGCAGAAACGTTTGCATCGGCAGCGCCCACAGCCGGGGAAATCACGGGGAGCTCCCGTCCTGCCCAAGCACTCCGAGCTCTGCTGCTGTCAGACCACGGCTGGGACCTCCAGCCAGCGCTGAACAGCGTGTTGGCACTAATTTGGGATGCTCTGCTCCGTGTTCCCTTGGTTGGATGCGGCCAGGACACACACAAGGAGGCACTTAGCAAGGCGGCTGCAGGGCTGTTGTGTTAAAAACACCGACTGTAGCATTCAATCATTTATGCTTTGCATGAAACGCGCAATATCACTTCTCACGGAATCAGAAGATGCAACAAAGTAATACGAGCTGACAGCTCCCACGTAACAAGCTTTTTTTCCCTCTAGAGAAAGACCTGGAATAACTTTTCCCCCCCCATTTTTCCTATTATGGGAAAAGTTGGGTTTTTCCCTCCCCTGCCCCAGTCCTTACGTAAGCAGCGGATTTCCGTAAGAGCTGCTCCCAAATGGGCTAAAGATCCATTCCTCAGGAGGAAGAAAAGCAACGTCAGTGCATTTCTTCTGATCCAAAAAAATATTGAAGCTGAACCAAAGCCTCCTGGCGTGAGCTGGACCAAATGCTGAGAGTCCTGGCTGGGTTTGGTTCAGAGCACTCAGGGTTTGCACCCTTCTGCCTTTTTGCCCCACGGCAGCAAAAAAAGGTGAGTGAACCCCAATTTTTTTCCAAAAATGTGACCCCTGAGTTCCTGTTCTTTTTTCCCAAGGCACAAGAAGACATTGCTCAGAGGATGGCACTGACATGATTATCACACTCAGGGAAAACCACAGCAAAAGGTGATGGAAGCAGACATCACGAATAAAGGCAGAAGACCCTTTTATTTCGCATAGACAAAATGCAAAGTGTCTCATTAAATTAATATTAAAAAAAAAAGCCAAATCAATCTCCTCACTCCACTGACACCACTCATCCTAATTAACAACAAAAAAAGAACAATCAAGGACCCATTTTCTAATTAAAAAAAAAAAAAGGGCAAACATGACAAAAGACTTTTTGTTTTTCCAAATCAATGNTTGTGAGCAGAGGAAAGGAGGGTTTGTGTTTCTTTCTTGGTGGTGGTGATTTTTTTTTTTTTTTTTTTTTTTTTTTGTGATTTTTTTCCCTTTTAAATCTTGTCTGATGGAACTTCCAGTTAAAATGTTTTTGTTAAGTCTCCATGCACTTCGTAGAAAATCAGTAAAAACACAAACGCTTGTGAAGATCAGAAAACTGGACTCTTTTACCCAAAAATTCAGATGTCCAGTCAGGTGAAGCTCACACTCAGACAGAAAAAAAGCAAGAGAGTCTTTGCACTGTCTGTCGTTCCTATTATTTTTTTTTTTTTTTGTCAAATATTTTGGCAATCTTCTTCTTTAATTATAAATATTGGAATTCAATAAAAAAAAGGTAGCTTTCATTGGATTTTTTTTTTTTGTTTTTGTTTTTCAGTGTAAATATTTACAGCCACTGTCCAGCCATGCTCTTTTCGTTATACCAGGGTGTAAGATTTTGCGTAGGGATTGTTTCCTTTCAAGTGGCCCCGGGAGTCCAGCAGGGATTCTTGGGAGCTGCTCATTTTTGCTTGAGCCTGTCCTAGCTCAGCTCCTTCTCGCTGAGGTAACGTTGCCACAGCACCAGGTTGCCATGACTGGACATCTCTCGTGGAGGATGTCTCCATGGGGATCGGCTCCAGCACGGTGGGACGCTTCAAGGTTCGGCTTTTCTGTGGCTCCAAGCAGGCTTGCCCCAAACCCAGGTCTCTGCTCGTGCCCTGCACGCCACGGTTCAATAAAAAGTCCATCCTAAGGTAGGGTGGCAGATGCATGAGATCACCTGGGGAGGCAAAAGGGAGAAATGAGTCTTTATTTCGGGTCGTGTGTTGTGTGGCGCTCACTCACCCGCGGGGAGCGACTCTAGCTGGTTTGGCCATCAAAGGGGAGGATTTGTGATCAGAATTTATAACTGATAGATTATTTGTCAGCCATTTACCATGCTGTGATCTTACAGAATCGTGCAGCAAACTCCTTTTGGGCAGATCCACAAGAATTCACTGTTAATATTTGTTTTCACAATAGAATGAGGAGTGCAACGTGCTTTACATGCACTCAAGGCAAGGAGGAGATAAAATGAAAAAAACAGCAACTTTTTCTCAAAATCCTAAAAGAAAAGTCTTGGTTTTCCTTTGTCAAAAACTTGGAAAATGTGGAGGCTAAGTAAATTTCCAATTTTTATTTTACATTTTAAATGGAGACCTTCACGACTCCAATTAATGAGCCTCAACCTTGAGTAGAATGACCAAACTCTTGAAAATGGATGCAACTGTGTTAAGGTTGTAGTCTTAAAGAGATTTCTGAATAAAACAGAAACATTCTTGTCCTCATTTAACAAAATTTAATTGTCAACCATCATCGCTTTGTTTAATTCACTACTAATTTTTTACCACTAGCAAGATGCTGCTGGTTTTGTGGTAACAAAATGCACTGGGACTGGCACCCGGGCTCTTGCATCAACCCTCCCTTCTCTTCTGTATTGTCAAGAAAACCTCTTATTCACTATTTCCCCTGATTCCTGGGCCTGTTAGGCATTCATGACGTTCCTTCAAGGAAATGAAAGGCAATCAGGCACATAATGACATTCCCTTCTAAAAATATTTGATGGTGTAACCTCACCTATGTATGAAAAAAAAGCACAGTTACAGGAGCACTCAGAACAGTATTTTCCCTTCTTTACAGATCTCTGCAGGTATGGAGCTTCTTTTTTTTATGGTTGATATCAAACCCAGAGTCTCATCTACAGATGGGATGCATCCTGAATGTTTAAAGTAGGAAACTCTTGGCACCACACCACCTGTGTAGCTCTCCATGAGCTATTTACAGCAGGAGAAATTAAAGCTGACCTGTGCCGGTGGCATAAACAACAGACCAGGAAAGCAGTTCTTCGTAATAAAACAATGTCTAACAAATTTGGTTTTTTCTAGCCCAGCTAAAAGCCGTCCCACGACCTAAAATAAAACAGGTCCTCTGCTTTCCCACGTCAGTCAAGGCATTGCAAGCCTTACCTAAAAGACCAACAGCATCTGTTCTATCTATAATTCCAGGTCACAGACAGAGAATCGCTGAGGAGTTGCAGTAGGCCAGAAACTGTGTTTATTCCTACAGAAATCCCTCAGGCACAGTCTGACACCATATGTTTTATTCTGGATGCATCTCCAGCACAGGCTCACGGCACGCGGTGTTTTACCCCCGTGGAGTAAGATGGGAGTATCTCAAGATGAGGCTGACACACACCGTGGAGTTGGAGGGAGAGGGGGAGGTTTGTGATGATAATCACACTGATTGCCTCTTGAAAAAGGAGTCGTGCTAGCTTTAATTGGTTTTACTTGTTGGTTTGCCTGATTCTCCTCCAGTACCTTTCATGCCAAGCACATTCTGCATGTCAGACCTGTTTCAGCTGAGACAGCAACGTTGCTGCTGCTGGGGTGAAGGACATCAGGACATGGACACAGGAGCAGGGAGGCACCAACTCACTGCACTTATCCATTGAGCCAAGCTGCCTGTGGGTACACCTGTGCTGTTCAACACCTTCCCTGCCCCCTTGGCACCCAGGCCCCAACCCCCTGGTCACCTCAGTTGTTCTGCTTCTGCATCCCCTTGTAGCCCAAGTCCTTCCAAAATGCAGTGGTGGGGTTGGTTTGCTCCAAAGAGCATTCCCCATGTGGGGAGGAGACAGCCAGGATGGGAAGTGCTTGTGTCACTGCTCCCTGTGGCTGTGCCTTGTGCAGCATTGCTGTATCCTGGAGAAGGAGCCCTGTTCCTACCCCACTCCTCCCCAGTGGGAGAGAGACAGGAGCGTAGGAGTGAGTGTGATGCCCCCATACCTGTCCCTGCCCACTAATGAAAGTTTAGAGGAGCTTGGTTTGGCTGCCTCGGGTGTGGGGTTTCACTGCCAGGGCCCCAGCGAAGACGGTCAGCAAAATGCACCTCAGAGATGGCAACAGCAGGTGTGAGGACTCTGTGAGCAATTACAATGCCAAAGTGATGACTTCCCTCTTGCCAGGCATGTTTAGAGACTGCTGGGGTCAGAAAGGGGGTTTTCCCCTACTCCCATGCTCCATAGGGGTCCCTCAGCCCCAGCAGAAGAGGAAAAATTTTCTACGTTGAACCCAGTCCTGGAGCTCCTCTGCCGTGGAGATAGGATGGGAGAGCTGGGGTTGTTCAGCCTGGAGAAGAGAAGGATCCAGGGAGATCTCAAAGCCACTTCCAATGCCTAAAGGGGCTCTAAGAGAGCTGGAGAGGGACTTTTCACAAAGGCATGGGGTGATAGGATGAGGAATAATGGTTTTAAACTAAAAGAGAGTAGGGTTAGATCAGATATTGGGAAGGAATTGTTCCCTGGGAGGGTGGGGAGGCCCTGGCACAGGGTGCCCAGAGCAGCTGTGGCTGCCGCTGGATCCCTTGGCAGTGTCCAAGGTCAGGTTGGATGGGGCTGGGAGCAATCTGGGATAGTGGAAGGTGTCTCTGCCCATGGCAGGAGGGCTGGAACTGGATGATCTTTGCCGTCCCCTCCAACCCAAACCACTCCATGGTTCCATTTCCCTCAACAATCGGCCTTTTCCCAAAGGTGCTGTCAGCCCAACACTGCCTGTGAGGGGCTGCCACTGCTTTGTTAACACCAGCCAGGCCATTTTACACCCACTCCCTCTTTCTACTGCGTTTTCTGCTTTTCGGTTGACTTTCCAGGAAGGAGCTGGTGCGGAGCAGCAGCTGGAGCGTGGCTCATTGGCAGCTCCCCGCGGGTACCTCGCGGAGCTGCTTCTGTGCCTTGCCACATTTGCTGCTTCTTGAGAGCCATGGGTACGAGTGGACTATAAAAAGATGAGCAGTGAACCTCACAGAGATGGAGGTTGGTTTTCAAGCTGCTGTCTAGACATTTCTCAAGTGTATTGAGGAGCTGCGGGCTATGTAAAAAAGACCTTTTTTCCCCCTCCTTAAATCTACATAAGAAAGCGTAGTCAATAATCTGTGTAAACAATATGCAGTCATTTTACTGCAATTTTCTAAATGTCTGGGGGCAAAGTTCCAGCAGGATTTCGGTAATGAGAAACCAGAGAGTGTAACTTGTTCTCCAAAGCTGGGTGCTCAAAGCACAATCTCTGACATGGCTTCTGCAGAGCCCTCATTATTTGACGTGATGCACACATTTTCCCAGCATAAAAAGTGCCAGCACTCCTTCTTATCTGCAAGGAGCATCTCTCCCTGCAACTGCTTATAAAACAGGGCACATTATTAAATTCACTGGCAAAGAAAAATTTTGAGAATGGAACTTTTTCCTCTGTGCTAGGGTTGAAAGGGTCTCACAGGATGAAAAAAAAAAGTCTTTGATTTAGAAGAACTAATGGGTTTCTGACTTGAAAACACAATCTTTGAATTAAAACCACAGGGGTTCACCTTTGCCATTCCTGCATCAATTCTGAAGGTATTTTTGAGAAGAAAAAAAGGCTTCTTGCTGTATCTCTGGAGTTGCTTGGGAAGACTTTGGTTCTTATCCTCTGGACACAACAGTGTAGGCATTTTTTTGGTTTCTTGCCATTCAGCTGAATGATGTTTTTCTCAGGCAAAGCATGATGAAGTTTCAGGATGGTTCGCTGCCTTTGATGCTCTAATTACCTCTTTTCAGCTATGTTTGGGCCTTATTAGTAATGAAAGCAAACCTTTCAAGTGCATGAGCACTGCAAATGAGCATGTTTAATAATTCATGCATTTTGCCTTAATTAGTACAAAAGACATTCTAAAACTATAGTTTTCTGATGCATTTTTAAAAACGGGGTTTGGACTGGCTGATCTTCAGAGGTCCCTTCCCACCCCGACCTTTCAGTGATCCTGCAATTTTTAAGAAAGGAGAATTTGCTGTATGAGAGCCGTGAGTTTGTACAGAAATAATAAAGATCCAGTCAAATCTGAATGCTGCAATGTAAGCCAGAGCTATCTCAGTCTTTCCTTTTTTTTCTTAATGGCCCACCCTTTAATGAATTATTTAGTAGAGCACATTTAAGAAAATGTTAGTTCAAATAAATATTTGTAAACAAATGCTAAAAGTCACTTACTGTGACATTTACCATAAGCAACACCTTCTACCAAAAAGGGAGTATTTTCTGAGGTAATGCAGCACCGAATAAAAATAATTTACTGTTATTTCAGTACAACTAAGCTGATATAAAACACTTTGCCAAAAAACGACAGACATTTTTAGCCGTATTCCAGAGGTCACCTTCAGGTGTGGGAAGGGTTGGGATGAATTTGACAGGCTACATGCAGGGAAAAACATCACTGCTGAATTTTTCTTGGATTTTATTCAAGATAGCTGTCTCGTCTGCAGAACTAAACCAAGCTGAGAAGCAGTTCTTTCTCCCAAAAGATTTACCTCATTCCTCTTTCAAATGCCAGAGAGCTTGCATGTGGGTTTTTTTTGTTTGTTTTTTTTTTTTGCTTTCATCTACGCCAGAAAAAAAAAAAATTCTAAGGATTTGTGCTATTTTCAATAGAAGGATCATCACAGACTGCAAAAAAAGATGCTTTAACCAAGTTTTTACATGAGAGCTCTGTGCATTTTCTCATGAATCAGAGCCTCCACTAAAGCAAAAGCAATTTGTCTTCACAACACTCCAACAGAGATACCATCAGTGACGGTGACAGCCTGAGGGTTTTCAAGTTTGGGTTGCTATGTGGAGGAAATTCCGTGCTATTTGAGAGATTATCTCAGAAAGTTTCGAGAAGTGCTGGTGACTGTGACAGGGTGTTTTATTTAACAAAGGTGGGGATAGGACTGCTTCAATAGGGCATTCACACATCTTGCTTCAAGAGCGAGTAGGCAAAGTTCTCAGAGACCTCTCTGGGATGATTCCATGGGATCAGAAACCATGCCAGGGTTGAATCCACAGAGCCCTGTTAGCTCAGGGAAGGTGCTGGTGCAATTATGTTGATTTGGGAGCCTTGTGCAATGCTGGGGGTGTGCAAGTGCTGTGTAGATGGAGTCCCACTCTGTTGGGCATCCCTTGGCTTGTGCTGACTTTGGAAGGGGAAGCACTGATGGGATATTGTGTTTTCCTTTGAAAGGAAGCAAAGGAGACAGAGCTGCTGACGTAGTTCTAAGCTCAGGTTTATGCTGATTAAAAAATTTAGTGGGGTTTTTCCAGCTCACTAGCACAGTAAATAAATCAGTGAAGCCTTTGCTGCTACTCACAGGCTGTTTTTCAGGACTGCCTATAAGGGAAAGCTTGCATTAGAAACGAGGAAAGAGTGGAGGGTTTGCAAGGACAGGGCGAGAGGCTTGCTTAAAAAAAAAAAAAAAAAAGAGTGTAAGCGATGCTCAGAGGCCTTTGTCACATCCAGAACTGACACACCATTAAAAACTTAGAGGGCAAAGCTTTCTTGGACAGCAGCAGCTTGGTCTGAAGCCAGCCTGATAGCAGCAGGAACATTTCTCACAATTGCTGCTGTCAGTGTTGGAACCTGCTGCTGCTCCCTCGCTGTCCATCTCGTGTCCGTGCGCCCGGCGCCGCGCCCGCAGAGCGCTCCGCACTGCGCCCAAATCACCCCCGCAGCCGCAGGGCTCCCCGCACTCCGCAGCACCAGGGATAAACGCACCTAGTGAGCAATGAAACCAGTTATTTGGTTACCTTGGTGCCGCGTCCTGCTCAGCCAAGCAGTGGGGGGTGTAAAGGGGGTCAGTCCTGCACCTCCTCGCTCGGCTGATACAGGGTCCCAGGATCTGCTCAGTGTGGAATTGCCTTCCCAGTTCGTTGGATAGTTGTTATTTTCTTGCAGCAACGTGCCACAAGTGGAGACGAAAAATTTCTGAAGGGTGCTTTGAATGCCAGGGCTCCACTCTCTAGAGCCAGTATTGAAATGGAGAGGGAATTTCCACATGCAAATTTCTGGCTGGCCGAATGAATGAGAACCTCAGCTCACTCTCCATGGACAGGAGCACACCATTATGAGCACATTCAGGAGCTCACAGGCTCCTTCTGAGGCCACTTTTTCAAGACAAAAACTGGATTTAATAATTCTCTAAGGTGATCTAGAATAAATGGCAGAGGGTCTGAGAACTCAGATTACATTCTCAGCAGCAGCCAAGCAGCAGAAGTGGAAAGGAAGGAGGGAAGAGACAGGGCACAGCTTCCTCATCAATGAACAAGCTGCTGTGAGAGCAGGCACGTGTCCTTCCCTTCTCCAGAGCAGCTTCATCCTCTGCTCAGATGCCCAGGTAAAAAGATTGATGAAGTGCTCAGCATTTGGGGGGTACTTTTACACTGACTGAGTGCAGGGCGTTGGACAAGGCCAGCGAGTCTGGATATATTTCAGCTGCCAACCTGCCCTTCCTGGCTCTCTGACCCACAGCATCACATCCTCTGGGCTGCTCACTGTGGTTCAGCAGGCAGCAAAACACCCCACCCTTATGCTGTTTGTATTTTTCACCTAAATGCTAGAGAAATAGCCAAGTTTCCCATTTGTAGATGGAGAAATCAGAATTCCCTGTCACCTCTGCAGGGCGGTACTTTATAACTGGCATCTTTCTGCACAAAAACTGCACCCTCATAGATGGTTTGCAGATCTGTAACACCTAGTTAAATGTTTCACACTGCAGTCTGCTAAAACTGGCATTTTCGTAAAAATACTCAAAATACCAGCTGTGATTCACAGAGCAAAATAAAAACAACAGTTGCTGTTGACTGCAATCGTTGGAGTTATCTCTTAAGGAACACCAGGGTATCAGTAAATCTGTAGTTCAGGAGCCAATTTGCTACTGCTATAAATCAGTGACTCTATTGATTTCAGCAAGACTATAAATTGATTTCTACTTACTGGAGATTAGGTTTAAGTGACTGAAAATGAGGATTCCAACTAATTTTTTTTTTTAAAGGTGATTCATTTTGTTATTTAGATTTAAGCCTTCTGATTCCAAGAAAAAGCCTTTGATCAAGAGGTCTTAAAGCAAAAGCATGACTGCTGTAGCTGAACTGAGATCATCCATCTGAACTACATTGACATAACAGACTGTGCAGCTGCCTGAGAGGATGGCAGCAGCCTTGATTATCACATTGTTACCTCTTCCTGGAAGATCTAATGGAACAGGAATTGAAGCACGTTTTTGGTTTGCATTTCTCTAAGCAGAACTTGGGTCTTTAATGCAGTGCTGCACTTTCAAAAGACCTGCCAGGTGCTTTGTCCCTTCCAGAAGTAACTTTAAGGAGAGCTGACATATTTTTAAGGGCTTCTCTGACACTGAGCTGAGTAAGGAAGGAAAAATTGATTAACTCCAGGGGTCAGATAGATGTAGACCCTGTGGATATGCCATGTGCATGTCCAGCCTCACAGGGCTGGTGCACCTGCACAACTGACGCCCTCCTGCTTGGATTAAATGGGGTGTCTAAGTTATTAACACATGGAAAAGGGGCCTCACTGTGTAAATCAATACCCAGTGCAGGACTGCAGTCAGCAAATCTGTCAATAAATAATGAAATGGGGATAGAAAAGGTGAGCCCAGGAGCGCTTCCTTTCCGTCTGCGCCTTGTCACGCAAGCGGCTTCATGCATTTTTAAGGATGTTCTGAGACAGCACTCTCCTGCCCAGTGGCTGGGAAAACTTGGGAAACTGTGCTGAAAACCTCGGTGAGGTGCCCCTGGTTAGCAAGGCTGGAGTTTTAAAACTGATTTGCTGGTCCTGGGTGCAGTGAACAGAAACTGCTCAATTATACATCCCTTCAGCTGGGGGTTAAATCGATCGTGACTCCATGGAAACAGGTTTGTTCCTGAGATATGTTGGCTGCCTGGATTCAGCACAGAGGCTGGAGAGGTGAGGAGTATCCAGGGTTCACTGGAATCAGCGGGAGCCACTTTGTTGACCTCTCCAGGCTCTGAGCCATTCCTGTGAGTTCAGGGATAAACCTGAACTCACAGGAATGCCACGGCAACGGGAAAGCAAAACACGCTGCTAACAGAGCTGGGCAGGTCAGGCTACAGCAGGGAAACCAATATCAGCACTGCCCTGCTGCTCTGCTGAGTTAGGGGTGAATTAGTGTAACTTAGTCTCCCCATGTCCATCATGAATCCCCTGAGTGATGCTGACGAGGTGCATCATTGCGTTTTTGTTAATTAATCCCCCGGGACCAGGGGTTCTCACAGCTCTCACATTTAAATTAGGGATGCTGACACAATACTGAAATACATCTGCAGAGCTGTGCTTTAAAGGCCAGCACATAAAGCTCTCCCCTGGATGGCACAGACCATCACTGCAGTCAGATTAGGACTGTTAAAACAGAAGTTTGTTTCTCTAGTGATATGATTTCCTGCTTTAATTTCCAAGAAGAGCACAAGCATGACCTTTCTTGCAGGTAAGATTTGGTTTCCATTTTCAGGTGTCCTAGTGCCAGCTCTCCTGTAGAGCTCAGATTGCACTCAGGTCCTCTTGGCACGGGGGAAATGACAGAGCCTGAAGTCAGTTAAATCAGGAGTGGCTGTAAATGTCTGCAAGGACCTTACAGCAAGGCTGGATCAGTTCTTGTCCGTATGGGAAGAACTGCTGCTGGTTACCTTGGGCTGGCTGACAGCAAAAATCACACACACTGTGTCTCGACACTGTCAAGGTGAAATTATTTGGCATTTTCAAAATTAAATATCTAGTTTTTGTAGGAGTGAGGTTCAAGTTAAGGACACAACAGAACTGCTGTAAAATGTCTGTTGTGTTAACTGAAGTTAATTAATGCAGTATCTTTGGTTTGATTTGGAACTTTTGCTGGTAGTTTTAACAATTTAATATTGATGTTATGACTGTAAGAACATGAAAATAGCTGAAAATTTACTGATAAATGTAATCCTTGCTCTAGGCATAAAACTCTTCAGTCACTACAGCTCAATCAAATGTCTCTAAAGCTACAGAAAACATGGGTAGTCTACTTTAGTAGCTGCAGCCTTTATATATATATATATATCTATATATGTGGACCACTAAGCGAATAATCTGCTTTAGAAAACCAAAATTAAATTAAAATTTTAAAACCCCTCCCTTTTAATAAGGAAAATCTTGTTGCTAATCAAAATATAGGAAATGGGCATTCTTGGGGGGGAAGGGGGAAGGAAGGGGGTTTCCTTAACATGCAACTTGACATCTAGAAGAAATAGAAAAAAAAAACCCAAGAGCATCCTGAACCAGAACAGTTTGGGATACTGCATATTTCCAAAGTCAGTGTTAATTTTCAAATCAAAATAAACAATAAATTAGGAAGCAACAGGAAAAGGTAATTGTGCTGCTACACACTCCACAGAGTCTTTGAGGAATTGGTACCACCTGTTTCTCTCCTCTAATTAAAAAAGTCTTCCTAACGCCAGTATCACTGGTTCATAGATGACAATTGTAATTTCATCATAGACTCACAGAAGGGTTTGGGTTGCATGTTAAAGATCATTTAGTTTCAAATCCTTCCACTATCCCAGGTTGTTCCAAGCCCCGTCCAACCTGGCCCTGAACCCTTCCAGGGATGAGGCAGCCACTACTTCTCTGGAAGACCTGTTCCAGTGCCATCAATGACTTGAATTTAGCTTGCAGACATCTTCTGTAGTACCTAAAATGGAACTTTCACATCACAATTGCACAGAAACCTTGTAACTGAACTGCTGCCCTATTTAAACTCAAGATTCACACCCATATAGTTTTCCTTTCTGATCTCAGAATATTTCAGCTTCTGATCTGAACCTGTTTAAGTTCATTTTTATTGTACTGGCAAGGTTAAAAAACTTGCAGTGTGAGCCTTCCTGTCTGTAAATCCACCAAAATAAAAATGAAAGCCAATGATATCAAGTATGTAGTCATGTCAAATGAAATGCAGAATTAAATGGTTTTCATCCCCGCAGAACATTCAGCTTTTCTCAGATGAAGGAGAAAAAGCTCCTGATATTCCACAGAAATAAAACCTGAGACAAGATAAAGGCAATTGCCTCTCATCACTGATGTGCCATTTCCAGGAGAAGCAGCAAATGGCACAGTCTGTCTCTTTGTGACACGCTCCTGCTTTTCCAACAGTGCTGGAGAAAATAAAAGGAAGGTGTTCCAGGCACAGAAGGATTTAATATGGAAACATTAGAGATGCTCATCTAGGGGAGTAATTTCAGGATACATCACATAAATGTAAGTTTATATACGAGTTAACAGTCACGTTAAGAGTATTTACTACTGCTAAAAATGTAGTCTTAGAAATGGCAGGAAGGGTTTTTTTCCCCACTCTGTGCCTATCCTTCTGTTTTTCCACCTGCTCATTTTGATTTGTCTCCTTATGCACTTCTCTCAAAACTGCATCCTGGTCTCCCACTGTGGAGTCAGGACGGTGATTTCTGTGTTCTGTACACACCTTATATACAATGTGTGTATACATATTCATATTTTTTAAGATACATTCTATTGTATTTGAAACCAGACAGTGCAAATGTAAAACTAAGACAGAAAACAACCCATTTCTCAGCCTTTGCGTACTTTGCTGTGGGATTTGTGAACAACAACAACAACAGCAACAACAACAACAAAAGATACATAATTACTCTGTATCTTCAAGAAATTCAGTTTTGGGTCTGGAAACTGTGGAATTACAAAATTAAGGGAATTATTCTCCATTTTCAGTCCATGCAGGATAATATAATAGGCATGGGAAGAGGAGGCTAAAGGTGAGCTGTCAAGAGTCCCAACCTCTGCTGAATCCCCAGTGGCTGAATTTGTATCGGATTCAGTCACGGCCACTGCTGGTCGAGCTCAGTCAGCAGCTTTCCAGCAGAAATCCAGTCCCTAAATAGGCTCCAATCACTGTGTCAGAGGCAAATAACTCCTTCACCCTTGAACTCACAGGGCAGTGGAAAAGAGTTCACGTCTCGGGTTACAGGGCTGACACTGGAAAAATACTGTGCCTTCTATTGCTGCGTGGCTCTTATTTTTCTCATTATGCCAGGCAGCTTATTTTTAGCTGCAATAACTGAATTCTGGAAAGGAAGATTTGTTTCTTGACTTGGGTGTTTAAAACAACATTTAGGCACTGCAGGTGATATCCAGACTGCATTTAAGGGACCCTTGTAAATCATTTCATAAAGTACTTGCATTCTGTAGCTCGAGGCTTGTCTACATGTTAAGGCTTTGCTGTTCAATCATCAGGATTAGTCAAAGCAGTGAGAAACTTCTAAATTGGGTCAAGAGCGCTAATTAAGGCATCTGAAATACTGAGAGAACCTGATCATTCAGCAAAGCTGGAGAGGTTAAATCAGTATTTTTTCCTAGTTAATATCCAGTAGGCTGTAGGGCTAGACTTGGGCTGCTTGACTCAGGTGCCCAGCTGTAAAAACCCAAAAAGTGTCCAAATCTGGATGGTGGGACTTGGCTGAGAGCAGGCCTGGCCTGGACTTGGGCTGCTGTTAAAAGGCAATGTCTGCTGGCCAAATCTCCTCTGGGACACAGGGCCCAAGGAGAAGGGCTGGAAGATGGAGAGGATGGAGCTCTGCCCTTGCCCTCCTACCAAGAACACTGAGACAGCAGGAGGAAAGTTCTTCCAGTGATGCAGGGGCTTGGAGAAGGGGGGCTCCTGCTTTGTGCTGGTGTAAGGACCCAGGAAGGCACTCAGGGGCTCTTGACATCTTCATGGCTGTGAAATCAGTCCCTGGAAAAATCTTTTATCAAAGTCTGCCTCTCCAAAAATGCCATTTCTCCCCACTCATGAGCAGGTTTCTTTCCAAACTGGTTCCTTTCAGTAGCTGAAAGTTTGTGGAGGAAGTTCTGAGATATAAAATCTTGTGATGCTTTAAGTGGATTTCCAAACCCTGTAGTCTGATACACGCCCTAAGTGACATTTCTTCTCTGGAATCATATTTGGGATGCTTTAGTCCTTCAGGGGTTTTATATTCACGTGATGTCTCCCTACTTTTGAGGAGGTGGGATGGTGAAAAAATGACCTTGAACGTGTTTTGTGACATCAGGTAGAGAAATTCCTGATGCAAGTCAAACTTTTAGTCATATATTAGCAAAGGTTCTTTTTACTGCTGATTAGCAAAAGAGAAGAATATAATTGGGGGTCTGAGTTTTGCAGTACTCCTGTGGAAAGGAGGTTTCTGCATACTGCAAGAAGTTAAAATTTTCTAGATATTTCCCATTCAAGCCCTCGTCAGATGTTATTTCTTCCAAGCATGAACTCCATTGCCAGGGGATGCAAGTAAGTGGTCTGTCCACAAAAAGCCCCCAGACATAAATAGCACTCGGGATGTAAAGAATATCAAAATATTTCCCAGTTAATAGCTGCTCTTTTCTCCAGCACAATAATTTAGGAGTAAAGAGAAGAAAAAACCCAACAGGCTTCTTGGCTGAGGCTATTACTGAGATTTAAAATTATAATAACGGGAATCTATTTTTAATAAACTACTGCAGCAATGTTTATTGCGGTTAAGAAGAATTGTTATGATAACTCAATTTGTGATTATTATTCTTAAAACAGAAAAAAGGAACATAATTATAAAACTCTTTGAACCTCTACAATTATCTTCCATTTTTCTACATTACAGATTCTTTGATGGCACAGTGGGAGGTAGGAAGAGAGTGCATTTCTTTCCAATTTCTGTCCCTTTTTTGGGATGAGGGACTGACTCATTTTTCAACCTCACAGGTAAACTTGGGGTTACAACTGTTCAAATTTATGACTATTTATATGAAAAAATTGCCTTGGTTTTGCTCTACTTAAATGATTCCTTGAGGGCCTGATCTTACTAACCAAACTTGTAGTTAATGACAGCTGTGGGGAGGAGAACAATAATCCCAATCCCAGACTTCTGGGAGTTTTGATGCTGAGAAAGATGCAATGAAAATAATGTGTTGCTATCATTTTTACAGCATGAAGAATTTTAACACTGCACAGGAGTTAAGAAGACACACTTTTGTAAAGGATGTGATTTATCCCACAGCTTTAAAATCCTGCTGGGCTGTTTTTACTGCTTCAATTTTCTCTTTTAAGTTGCCTCCTGGGACACATCACTATTCTGATGGCTTCCTGAAAAATGTCACCATCTACAGTGGGTCACCTTCAAGGCCTGGGCAGATTAGGCCTGACAGCTCTGTGCAGTCCCCAAAACCTCATGTGCAGGTCTGCATCCATCCCTTCACTTTTTGGAAGCTGTGCAGAGGCTGTTGTTAAGCAGCAATTCCAGTTTGCTGGGTGGTTTGTAATGTGATACTATAAAAGGGAAAATAATGATGTTGCTGTTAGTGATGAAGCATGAACTACAAATAATCACAGAATCACTGAATGGTTTGGGTTGGAAGGCACCTTAAAGCCCATCCAGTGCCACCCCTGCCATGGGCGGGGACACCTTCCACTGTCCCAGGCTGCTCCAAGCCCCAGTGTCCACCCTGGCCTTGGGCACTGCCAGGGATCCAGGGGCAGCCACAGCTGCTCTGGGCAACCTGTTCTAATCTTATCTTTTTCCAAAAATCTGCTTGGGGAGTTGTAAAGCCAAAGCCCAGCTGAAGCTGAATCTGGGCAGGGATGTCAAAGACAACAGGAAAGTCTTCTGTAAATTTATAGGTGACCACAGGAGGGCCAGGGAAAATGTGGCCCCACTGCTGAATGGAACCTGGTGACACAGGAGATGGAAAAGGTTGAGACCCCAGATGCCTTATCTGCCTCAGTCTTCACTAGCCAGAGCAGCCTCCAGGAATCCCAGGTCCAAGAGATCAGTGGAACAGTCTGGAGCAAGAGACTTACCCCTGGTGGACAAGGATCAGGTCACTTTGCTTAAGTGAAGTGGGTATGTGTAAATCCATGGGCTTTGATGGAATGTGCCCACAAGTGCTGAGGGAACTGGCAGATGGCACTGAGGCCACTGTCAATAGCCTTTGATTGATCATGGTGATTGGGAGAAAGGCCTCAAGACTGGAAAAGAGCAAATGTCACTCCTGTCTTCAAGAAGGACAAAAACGAGGGTGCAGGAACCAAGAAGCCTTTCAGGCTCCTCTCCATCCCTGGGAATTCAGCAGCAAACTCCATCGTTACCTTTTGTGAGCTAAGTTGCAGCTTTGCCATTGGGTGCATTCACTTCCAAATGTCCCATTTATCAAAATACCTTTTTCTAAAAGTCTTTCTTCAGACTTTCTTATAATTGTTGGGGTCTACTTTGAAAAACAAATATTACTTATCGCAAACTCTTGAACCTTTACTGCAATTGTAATTTGCATCAGGCAGCAGTTTGAAAAGGGAGGTCAGAAATTAGGAAGGAGGAGGCAGAAGTGATGGAAAGTGATGTTTTCCCAGAAAGAATGAATAGGCTGAGAAGAAAACCAAAGCACCATGAAAACAGGTGAAAGCTCTCTTGGAAGCAAAGATTTACTTCAAGGAAGAATAAAGCAGCACAGTGATTTATCTCAAATGTTCTCGTCTACTGAAACCAAATACCTTAAGTTTTTTTATTTCTTCTCCATGTTCTCAAATGGAAAATGACTTTGATTAATTGTATTTGAATTACTAATTATCTCTGGCAAATTTCCGAAGGGGTGGGTAAAAAAAGAAAGATGCCCAGTAAGTGTTTCCTCAACAGCTTGAAAATTAAAATATTGGTCTGTCTGCTACTGCTGAAAGTTCTTTCTATTCATATGTTTTGTTTAAAACCCTTCATAAAGTGACCTTTAATAACGCATTATTCAATATTTATGGGCCAGCATTCAAATTGCCCCACTGGAACATTCAATTATGTTTTCAAGGTAATGAAGCTAATTATTAATTTTATAATATATTTAATTTCCTTGCTGCAAAGGAAAGCTAAAGCTAATCAAGAAAAGTAGGGAAAAAAAATAAAGCCATTAAAACTAACAGAGCTAAACATGACTACAAGTCTGTAAATCACTGGAGGGGCTCTAAGGTTGTTCCAGCCCTGGAAGATTTTTACTCAAGCACAGGGACCAAATTTTGGTTCTATCTGCCCTAGAGAAAATCAGCTTTATATGGAATACATTAGAATATTGGCAAACACTAAATATGCATAAGTAACGTATTTGGAACATGAAAGGAAAAAGAGCAAGATATTTGTTAAAGAAATGATAAAAAATATCTGTTGACTGCTTGGAAGGAAAGAGTTCAGTTTTGACTTAGCTGTGACTGCAGATGCTTCCCTTTAGCAGAGCAGGGACAAATATTTATCTTACTTCTTTGGAGTTAGAAATGAAAAGTAGTTCTATCTTTATCTATTTCTACAGCTCCTGGGTTTGTGGTTCTACCCTGTGACTACACAGAAATCAGCAATTTCTCCCACTATTTTATTTCCTACTTATTTTCCCCCTTATCTATCTGTGTGACACACTAATTTCCTGCCTCGAGTATTATAACTCTCTACCTTCTGCTTGGGCTTTTTTTTCCCACATTTTTCTTTTAGCTTTCTCTAGCCAAATCCTTGATGCTTTCTTTTCAGTGTTCCTGCTTTTCAATGACCCTTCCTGATCCCACTGTCTACATTCCATTCCTCTGTCCTCAAAACCACTGCTTGTTATGGTGAATATTAAGCAAAAGACCTGAAACAGATTATTAATTACTCTTTTTTTTACACAGCTGAGCACCACTGATTACTTTCTGTGTGTTTGAGCAGCAGCACTCACACTGGCAAATGTATATATAAATGTATATTGTCAATAAAATAAAATGAAATAAAATAAGCTAAAATAAAATAAAAGAAATCATGTTTTCAGAAAGCAAACAAATCTAATATGCCTTTTTCCCATTTGAATCCTCCTCCACAGTGCCACATCCTGTATCCTGTAACCTGTAACAAAGACTGACAAATCTGAGATTTTATAACCTGCTTGATCTCAGAGTACCACAATTAACTTGCCTGTGCTGTTGGGCACGAAGGTATCAGTAGAAACAGCATCTTTGTGATGTGGAAATTTGATTGAGCCCAAGAGTTGGATGCCCCTCAAGTACCTTCAGTCAGCAAGGAGTTGGAGTCTTAATTTTCTCCTTTTTTTTATTCCCCCCAATTTAGATATCCCAAGTTTGATATTTAGGTGATGTCAAAGAGAGAGTGTAACAGCTCCAGGACATCGCCAAAGGGTTGTTCCGTGTCTGACAAGCCACAAGGCAGAAGGGACAAGCACATCTCCTACAATCTGTCTTTATGAGCAGTTAATGAGAGCGAACTTTCTCTCCCAAGCACGAAGCACAGCAGTGAGACACGTTTTATTAGAGACTGGTTTGAGCTGGAGATGGGCAGATGCACCCGCATATGGTCTTATTTATCCCAGAAGGGTCGATTGCCTGATGGCTGCAAGTGTGAGGAGTGGATTTGATGGCTCAGCCAGCCTCTTTCTGCTCTTAAATTCCCATGTTTTCGATACATGGGAGAATATGCTCACATGTTCTGTTAGCTGGAACAAACCCCAGTTATCTCTGTGAGTAGTTCCAGGAGGTGTTGCGATCTACCCTCTCCTGCTTCCCAGCCTGGGTGTGGGGTGAAATCCTCCCCAGAGTGACCAAGCCATTCCCTCCGCTGCCTCACCTGGCCGATGTGCCTTGGGAACTGCCATGTTCGTCACCCTCCCTCCGTCCTGGGGCTTGGGGGGGGACGCGGTGAACCTGCAGATGCCCGACTCGGACGGCGTGCTGGAGGTGAGGCTGTCCGTGTAGTCGTTGGTCCCTGCCGTGAGCTGCTCCGAGGAGGTGTCTGATATGAAGCATTCCGTGATGGTGAACTTGGCGTGCCTCAGCTGCTCTTCCATCTTGGCGTGCTCGTAGGCCCTCGCCAGCTCTTCGTAGGTAGAGGAGGCACTTTCTGTGGAGACCATGCTGCTCCTCGCTCGATCTAAGCCACGGGAACGTGGACGAGGGGAGAGAGAAAACATCTGCACAGTCCTTTTTGGGAGGAAAGCCACGAGCACAGTATTTCAGAGTAAAGCAGAGAGCCCTTGAAATTATCAAGGTGATTTAAATGAATCTGCTTCGCTGTAAATGCCTGCACAAGTGTTAGTTTCGTCAGGAACTCAGCAGTTACTGACAATCCAAAGTGAAGTCTTATCCTGTGAGCAGCATAAGGTGCTTCTTTAGGTGTTTCTTTAAAACATGAATTCATTTGTGAATTCATTTCTATATGAATTAAATTCATTTCTATAAAAAATAACCTTTACTACATGAAAAATACTACTTTTTCAATAAAAAAACCCCATTTCTCTAACTCTTAAATGCCTTCAAAAGGTTTCAAACCCACACACCAGATTTAGTGAAATAAGAAACATCTTCTTTACATTATCTTTTTAATGCATCTCAGAAATATTTCTCTGGGGTTATGTACAGGTGAGAGTGAGAAAGGACAGTCTTTTTGTCCCGTTTCCATCATACATATATATATATATATACTTTTTTTTT
>VZTI01000688.1:48265-116406 GCA_013397865.1 Struthidea cinerea | reverse complement strand
TTTTGGAGAGTGCTGAGAACAAAGGTCAAATAGAAAGGCAGTAGCTCTCAGATATTGTCTCTCTAGACACCAGGTAAAACACTAACTCATTTCATTCGGAACAAAGGTCTTAAGAAAGCAATATTTGGCAACTGCAGCCTGCAGTCATTCAGGTGCCTTTTTTCATCGCTGCTGAGGCTAATGGGGGAATTCATGTTTGACACACAGGTTATTATGACCTACAAGCTGTTCTTTTCTGCTGATGAGTTTCTGAGAATATCAATATTTCTTAAACAACACTATTATTGAAGATGTAAATGGCTACTGATACATTAAAAAGCACTCTGGAAATGCAGGACTCATTTCTGCAGGGACGGAATTGCTGGGCTCTTGCACCCACAGTGTTTCTACTCCAGTGGGCTGGAAGAGCAGAGGGCTTTAAAAAGTTCCTTGGGCAAAAGACGTGTTTCATTACAAGATCTGTGCAGTTTCAGACATTGTTGGTGATGTTCAATAAACAGGCACAGTGTAATAGCTAATTCATAAAAAGGACCTCATTTTAGCAGCCAGAGGCAAGTGTGTCCTTATTGCAAATCTTTATCTTTTTTATTGCGGGCCTGCACCCCTGCATCAGTTTTCATTGTGCACGAAGAACAGTACTCCTGCCACTTGTAAATAGGGCCATCCATTATTTAAAATGACAAGTACTTCTGCAATATGCTGTAACTTGCTTAAGATTTTGAGCTGACTGGAATTTAACAGGGTTTCTTTTGATTTTTCTTTTTTTTTTTCCTCGTCTTTCCACCCACAGGAAACATAATTCTCTTTTTCACATTTGATTTGTAAATCAGACCACAGTGATGTCTTTCCAAATTGCTGATCAACTGGAAACTCCCAGGAGGCAGCAGTTGACCAGTGCCATAGAGCAGTGCGTGTGAATATTATGGTCACGCAAAGGTCACAGCTTGGTCCGTGAAGCTCAGGACCTGCAGCTTTCCATATCCCATGCCAAGAGGGAGAACATTCCTGGACCAATCTGCTTGAACATCTCCTTTAGATTCCATAAAAGTTTATCCAAGCCCAAGGTGAACTTGATGAAACTTCTTGAACTTCATGGATATAGATTGATCAGGAAATTTCTAATGGCCTCCAGTTAGAACATTTGAACTCGGTCACAGCTAGGAACTGCTGCCAGGCATTTCTCCTAAACTCAAAAGCTGCTGCTTTGTAAGCCTGGAATTGTTTTGATAAGTGCTAAATTCTGCCAAATATCAACTGCATCGACCAGCTCCAGAAATCTGAACTCCAGATTGGAGAAGTGATCAAATGTGCACATTAGCTCAATTGATTCTTGAACACATAATTTGGCTACATATGTTTATTTGAAAGTTTTAAACTTCTGAAGCACTTAAATTAAATGGACTCTACTCTTTTCCCAGAAATCAAGTGGTGTAATAGAGCTGCTTTTTGGCACAAGAAAACCTTTCTTGAGCATGATCTAAAGCTTGCTATCCCTTACATAAATCACCATGAGCTCAAAGGTAGACACGGAGTAGAAAAGTAGGCTTGTTAAAATATAAATTATGAAGTGTGTTTACATAGTTGTACACAGTTTGTCTACTAAAGCACACAGCAAATTTAATTTCTGCCCTTTGCCACACTCATTGGAAAACATCCTTGGGTGACAACAGGTTGGAGCACATCCAAATGCACCCGAAATCTGGAGTGTCTACAGAAGGGGCTTCTGAGAGGAGATTTGCAATTTATATTTTGATCTGTATATCTACTAGAGTTAATATTAAAAATTTATGGTAATTCTGCCTGAAGGTTGTCAGCTGGCTGGAGGTATCTACTGACTGCCATTACCCTATGGAGAGAATATCAGGGTCTACAAGTTTGAGAGGGTGAATTGTGAAACAATGAGAACTCCAGGCTGTAAATTACTAAATCTAAGTGAAGTCAGATACTTGTTCCTGTACAGAGAACAAAGCCAGTCATACTGGTTTTCATGGTGAAAGGCCAGGCACACCCACTGCTTTGTAGCTCTAACACATGATGAATGCCTTTCTCCTAAAGTCAGGACAGACAGTAGGCAATTCCTTCTGAGGAAGCCACAGCAAGCCTGAATTCACTTTGCTCCGACTTCCCTTTGAGAAGCATTTTACCTTTCTTCTCATTTAATCCTTATTAGATTTCCTTCATGACTGTTCTTCTACTTAATAATTTACTCATTTATTTGCCTTTTTTGTTGCTTTTTCAGTGTAGGACAGTGGAGAAAGCTTTTTTTTCCAGTTACAGTTGCATTTATGATGTGAAGGCATCAAGAAGAGATGAGGGCTGCAGGCAGAATATGTATTCAGTGTCTCCCCACTTGTCCTCTAGAGGAATAAACACCAGGCTGTTTCTCAGGAAAATCCTGGCCAGCTGCTGCAGGATTCAGTGCTACGAATGGATTTTCACTTGGACTCTAATTCCAGAGTTTTCCCTCTTTTTTTTTTTTTTTTATTTTCCCCCACTTAAAATGAACATATTAAATGAATGGGAAAATAAAAATACTAACCTGAATGTTGTTCGAATCCTAAAACCATTCCATATATGACTCAGGGATATTCTGGTTACTAATACTGTCCATTCCTAGTCAAATTCTCCTACTTTTGCTTTTTGGTTCAGGAAGCTACAGGAAAATTTACCACCTTGTCTTTCAAAGGAAGGACGTCTTTCAAAGGATGTGTGTGGAATGAGGAACCAGAAGCACAATATTTGTTATCATTATCACTACAAGCATTTGTGGCACCCCTCATAAATAACCTGCAGAAAAAAACCAGCCTGGCAAGAGAAGAATAATGACTCCTGAGCTCCAAACAAGGCACACCCAGGACCAGGAAGGTTCCTGCAGCTGCTGCTGTCCCGTTTTCCCTGCGGGGAGCCCTGTCCATACCTGTGTCCTGCGAGGGGCTGACGCTGTAGCTGTCGCTTTCCTTGTCCACTGACCCTGCTGGCCTGGGGGTGGGGAGCCTCCAGTCTGTGGTGAGGGTGTGAGCTGATATGGTGGGGTGGGGTCTGTTGAGGGTCCACTGGCTCGCGTAGCGGTTGCGCGCTGTGGGTCCGGTTTTGGCACTCCTCCTCGTGGTGGGATCTGTGAGGGATCGCAGAGAGGGATTGGGAAGGAAACCAGCCCTGTCAGAATCACAGAGTCCTAGAATGTCCTGAGCTGGAAGGGACCCACAGGGATCATTCAGTGCAACCCCTGGCCCTGCACAGACACCCCAACAACCCCACCCTGTGCATCCCTGGCAGTGCTGTCCAAACACTCAAGGAGTTCTGGCAGCCCTGGGGTCATGACCATTTATCCAGCCACCTCTAGGTGAAGAACCTTTTCCTGATATCCAACCTAACCCTTCCCTGACACAGATCCAGCCATTTCCTTGGGTCACCAGCAACATCAGTGCCTGGCCCTTCACTTGCTCCTTCCAGAAGGGGATGGCCACTGAAATCATCTTGGTTAAACAGACCCAAACTGAAGACATTCTTTTTGGGGAGAAAAAATGAACAGTGTTAATGCTGATCATTACCAAACTGCTGATGCTTTTCTAGAACTACTCTCTTTCTAATGAAACTCTGCATTTTATCAAGGGTGGAACTGAAGAGCTGAAGGCCCCATCAGTCTTCCATTGACACATACATTATCCCTTTACTCCAAGACGACCAGTTCTCCAGTACCAAAATCACCCTGAGAACTGAAAGAGCACAAGGCAAGTAGATTTGGTCAGGGAGTTCACACCACACCTCAAGTGAGGTGCAAGGTAAATTATCAGCATAGATGTACCCTCAGGAACACCCTGCACCAGGCATCTGCTCTCAGTTTTTAAATAGTTGTGCTCAGAAATGTGGGGCTATAATTCCCTATTCTGGACATACTGTTACTATATTACAATATTGATCAGCTACAGATCCCCAATTTTAACACATGGCCAAAACATAAAACATAAGCTAATCAAGCATAAGGAATAGTGCCATCAGAGTTTCAGTAGGAACAGGTTCATTAAGATTTGAGTGCTTTGAAACAATTAGTAAATTAATACAATTTCTTAAACGTCAAAAATCATCTGCTACTATCCTAAGGTCAGCAATGTTCTACTTCTTAAATTAACTTAGGGATAATATAGTGACCAAGTTTGTAAAAGCAAACTGTGTGTCAAAATTGACCTCCTTGAACTTATTAATAAAGAGTCCTGCCCTAAAAGTGAGCCTAACAAAGCAAGTGCAAGAGAAAAAAATCATTATGTGGCAAACAGAGAGTGACTACCTCAGCACTGAAGGATTTCTCTTCGAAGCTTCTGAAAGGATATCGCTAACAATAGAAAGGGTATTAGAAATGAAAAATTCAAATCTATTCAAAATGTTCTTTGACATTCAAATGGTGAAGTTGTCAGTCTTTGAGGTAAGAGACTTTAGCAGAAGAAATTGAAAGAAAAAGCAATACCCAGATAATGACTCTGAGCACTGCTTCTGCCTAAGCATTCCCTGTGAGAATTTGTATTCTGCTCCTTCAAAGAAACAAGGCATTTATTTATAAATAATGGTCTGATCCTTCTCCTGTTTTTTTTCCCTACAGCAGTGGAAAATTAGAGCCCGGTGCCATTGATAATTGATCCTCCTGGTAGTGCAGCACAGAGCTGTCTGATGTGGACAACATCCAAACCTGTGCTCTATGTGGTGCAAACCACCACTTGGGAATGTGGCACGTGGCTGTGGTGGCCAGGAGTGAGCCTCATTCAAGAAAAACATGGAGAACAGAAGGAGAGTGCTGGTGGGAACAGCTCTTGGCGCAGTGCTGGGGCTGCCTGGTCTGGAGAAGAGAAGGTTTGGGGGGATGCCATCAATGTGCAGAAATACCTGAAGGGCAAGAGGACAAGAGGCAAGTTTTTGTCAGTGGTGCCCAGTGAGAAGAGCAGGGGCAATGGCCTCAAGGAGAAACTTGGGAGCTTCCCCCTGAATATCAGGAAACTCTGATGGGAGGCAGGCTGAGCACAGGCACAGGCTGCCCACACAGGTGGTGGAGTCCCCTTTCCTTGGGGACATTCGGAAGTCATCTGGGGGTGTTCCTGAGCAACCAGCCCTTGCTGACCCTGCTTTAAGCAGAGGGGCAGGACTAACCAGTGCCCAAATGTCCCTCTGGACTTCAAACTCTGATCCTGTGACTCAGAAGGATCTTGCCAGCAAAGGGAATGAGTTGGGAGAGCCTCTGCCAGCACACGGAGCTCAGTCCTCATCCTGACGAGCAGGAGCTCTGCTCCAGCTGTGCTGTGCCTCTGTAAGGGGCTGTGCAGCACAGGCACAGCAATTCCAGAGCTGGCAGTGGGATGGAAACACAGCTGGTGCCCTGGTTATGCCAGCTCTGCTGTCAAACATAACTGGAGAGAGCTGAGGTCAGCAAGGCAAAGGTTCACAGAGCATCTCATTCATAAAGAGATAAATAAGGACAAGAGAACAACTCAAAAAATGCTGTAAAGGAGTATTTGTCACTCAGTGAATGTGAGTGGGCTCAGAGAGGGGGGTCCATAACCTCTGAGCCACCCAGCTGGGCTCTGCTCTCCTCTTCACAGCAGAAGTGGTGGCTCTAGACAAAATCCCATCACCCAGCCTGCAGCAAAGCTGCATTAGTGTCTTAAAGCCAGAGAACATTACCTGCAAGTCTTTGACCCAGCCCTGTGCACTGCTGCTATCAGATCTGTGCTGCTTAATAAAAGCGATGGTGGATTTTTATTTCCAAAGCAGGGCTGGACACAGATCACATTCTTACACATGAGTTAAATCCACATTTAATTTGAAGGAATTCTCTCCCTGGCTGCAGAGGAATGAAGCACAGAACTGCACACAAAAAGACATTAGTAAGCAAGGTGCCATAAAGTTCTGTGGTATGACACAGGCATGAGGTTTTGGGGTGATGCCTCTCTCCTTATCAGAAAATCTAGTCCTTGAGGAATGACCTGAAAAAGCTGAAAGAGCAAAAAAAGCACCAGGGCCAGGGCTGGAACACCTATTATTTGTAAAGACTGGAGTGGAAATGGATTTTTCAAATAATCTGTGTTCTAGCAACAGAGCTTTCAGCATTTATGTTCACCAAACTCAACAGGTAAATTCTGAAATGGTCAGGGCATAGAAATAATCCAAGAGTTTTCAAAAATTGCACGCTGCAATGAACTACACTTTGGTAACATTTCTAACTCATAAGTAATCATTCGAGCTAGAATTTTTTTTTAAATTTTGCCCCATTTACATAGATATGGAACATATTCATGAGAGGAATGAGAAGAATGGATTGCATCAGTATATTAATTTATGATAGCATTTTAATCACTAGAAGAGTAACCTGGCATGAATACATCTGGGAAAAGTAATTTACCATAACAGGTGAAGCCAGAAATATAACTTTTACAGAAAAGGTAATAATGAGAATTGCACTTTTTTGCCTGATGGAGAGGTGGGGAGGAAAGTTGTTTTTGAAATACAATAAAGATTGATCACAGAAAAAAAAAAAAGGTATATTAGACACTAAAAGCCATTAAGGTAATTTACCCAATAAATTCTGGAAATTAAAATCTAGCATGCAGTGTGTTTAATGAAGGCCAGGTATGAATTATTTCAAATTACACCTCCATTTCAGATGCATATGCAATTTCCTCCATATTGAATCACTAAGTGCAATAGTTTAAGAAATGTCCTCTGCTGACCTAAAGAGATTTCTCTCCACTCTCAGGCAGAAGGATAAGGATGCAAATGCAGGAGCAGAGCATTAATTTTGTTACAGCTTTCTCCTCTCCAGAAAAAAATCTGTTTTCTGATGTGCTTACTTGTTCCTGGCCGGGCATCAGAGACATCCACCAGTGGCCCTGTGGCTTGTGACACTGACTGGTAATGGACCGTGTGGGTGACAGTCAGGGACTTCTGCTTGGACGTCTCTCCAAAGTCAGCATCAGTGAGCAGAACCGTTGATCTGTCATCTGCAAGTGGAAAAATAATCAGATCATGAGTACAGAATGTTGGCTTTGCCTTCATTAGAGCTTTAGAGCGAGTCCCCAGGCGCTCACAGCCCAGTGACGCCATGGGCAGAGGCAGCTGCCTGCTCTCTGCAGGGCTGAGGTGGCTTTGAAGGGAGGGAGCCTCTGGGTTTAAACTCAAAGCCCATATAAAACTAAAGAACAACTTCCATTTTTCCTGGTGATTTCACCTTAGAGACGTGCAACTGAGGCAGACTGTTAAACATCCTCCCAAAAAGCGGATTTGTGTGTAATCATTTGTGGCCCTAATTCCTTCGTTCCCATCCTTTGAACACTGCCCTCTTCCCCTTCACTTGCAGAGAGCTCAGATGAGCTTTTCAACAACATATTCTGTTCATTTCTTTTTATTAACATGATTAGCAATGTCCTCAGTGAAACCACCCCTCTCTTCCCCAAAGGAGGTCATTAGGGGGTGTTGTTAACTAACCCTCTCTCCCTTTTTTCTGCAGAGACAGAATATTGCAGAGGGATGACCCTGACCCAGGACTGTTTTTTTCTGCAGCTTCAAATAAAGGTGTGAGGTTAAGCCTGACCTCGGGAAGGAAGAAGAAGGTGAACACTAACTTTTACTGCTGTGTGGTTCTGGTTCTATTTCTTCCCTGTGGGGTAGGATATATTCACCAAATTTCTACATAGACCTTGATCATTACAGGAAACCAGTGCTATACAGCACTTGCTTTTTTTTTTTTTTTTGCTCCAAGGAGGAATCTGGTCCCCTTGATCACAGATGGTTTCATAGCAATAAATCTTTCACTGCCTTTGTGCTTGCAGAGCAACTATTTGGTGTGCTATCAGACTTTCTTTTGCACCCTTTACAGTCTTTTTATCCATTCAGAATTGCAATAAAAGCCTCAAGGATTTCCTGCTGTGCTGTGCTATATAGTTTTGTAATGTGTTCTAAGGGGACTGGCAGCAGTAGGACTTCTGGGCATTTACTAGTCAGCAGAGGTTGATCCACTTCTTTTAAGCATTCCTGGTTTTTGTTTTGGATTTTTTTTTTAACTTGACAAGACACCATTAGGGAGAACAGTTCTGCACAATAACATAACTCACATTTTTTACCCAAAGAAGGCTATAAATAGAACAACATTAGGAATCAAATCACCCTGTCTCTGGCAAAAGATTCCCTCTTATTCAGGTTGGGAATAAAGCCTTTTGGCAGCAAACTCTGTCAAACACTGCCAAAATCCCTGCTTATTCTGGGTGGAAAGCTGCCTCTTACCAAGGCCCTGATCGCATTGCTGCCATTTAGGCTCCGGGAGTATTTTCACTGTAACCCCCTCCATTGCTAAGCAGCTGCCACTCAGAAGTTAAAGCTGTCTTTAGGATGAAGCCTGGCACAAACGGCAGACTTTGGGAAGCTCAAATGATGATTTAAAAAAGTCAAAATTTAGGTAAAGAGTAGGTCTCCTTTCCAAACCTGGAACAGGCATGGACAGGAGGTGCAGAGATGCTGCTCTCAGCTTGCTGATTTTCCTCTCTGGCCACACCATCCCTGGAGGCTGTTATATTATCATCTCATTTTATGTAGATTTTTATCCAAAAAATAAAAGTTGGAAGTCTAACAAGGTCAGTCAGGAGCGTCTTGCCATGGTGTGTGCCCATTCAGCCACGACATCAGGCTGCACTTCTATTTTGGGTTTCCAGACATCTTTAAATTATTTGGGGGAAAAAACCCAACACCAAACATTTCTATTTCTCGTGACAGTTCAGCTAAGTGCCAGCCCCATGAGAAATCTCGTCTTCTGTTGCATCAAACAGTTTAGATTTGAATTTTGCATGGATACACAGAAGTTGAAAACTGATCAAAATGTTGAAATACCATGTGCTCTGAACAGGTGGATACAATATGCAACATGTAAGTTTTAAAAGTTGGCTGTAGCAAATCTTCAAATACTGACAGTGCAGTTTCAGAATTTCATTTTCCTTTCAAGTAATGTCAGTGATCCAGCTGCCTAGTCAGAGCCAAATGAGAAATCGGAACGAAAATCATAAAACTGCCAGTCCTCAATTACATTTTCTTCCAGAAATTCTTTCCAACAGTTTCATTTTCCTAATGTCCTGCATTATTTTAGATTCTATACTGAGATTACTTTTAGCGGGAAATGACTCAAAGGGGAGGAAAAAAAAAAATCAGTTCGGTTTTCGAAATACTTTGTAGCTCTTTTCTCTTGATGCATGCAGCGGGGAAAAGGTGTGGAGTGAAGGGATTCCATCCAAAAGAGCCTGTTAAATTAACCAGGGAAAAAAAGCTCAGGTTTACCAATGGTCTCCATCGTGTCCCTCTCCTCAATCAGCAGCTGTGCTCTGGGAATGTCTATGTGCATCCTCAGCGTTTGCTGCTGCTTATTAAGTGTGTCTGACGTCCTGGTGTTCTTGCTGAAAACAAAAGAGAAGTGAACACGTTAACATTCAGCCTAAATGAACAGATATTTGCAAACTTCCTCATTTTCAATCTGTCCAGCTCGAAAAACACCAACGCAACCTTAATCAGCAAAAACCACTCATACACCTGATTTTGCCCTCTTCAGAACAAGTGCATGGTATTAATTTATTGCACGTGGCAAGGCATTAGATGAATGCACAGCGTGGAGGGATGGGCTCTGTCCTCTATCAGTAGGAATCTGAAAATTTCACGCAGCTTTCTTCAAGTGTTGTCATAATGAAATTAATAAAAACACTTTGGAAGATGGACCTTTTCTTTTATTACTCATGAATCTGAGTAAAGCAACACACAGCTGATCAAACAGGTTGGTAGGAAAACGATGCCTTGAGTAATTTCTAATTGTTTTTTTTATCTTTTCATTGTTTTTAATTAGCTAAGTTGCAAATATCACTTCGACTGATAAATGAAAAAGCAAATTAATAACTAGGCATACTATTAATAGATTGCATAAAATAAATAAAGGCTTTAGTCCCATTGATGCTCCAAGACAAAAATTGCAAATCTTGTTTACATTCATGGATTATGTCGAATTGATTGATGCAATAATCTAAAAAAGAATATAAACCAATTATTCTATCATCATGCAAATTGAAACAACTTCATTTTGAAGTTTGTGTACCAGAAAATGACTTCTTAAATGAGCTGTCTACCAAAAGCAAATGAAAATGGATAGTAAAACCGAGTGCCACAGTCATTTCTAGCACAGAGCTTGCACCAAGAAACCTTCAGATTGTGCTAAAAACCCAGGAACGTTTTGTCCTTTTAGATGTAATTACTCTTTGGATGAAATGAAATATTTGCAAATACTTCATGCAGGGAGCCTGAGGAGAGTTGAGACAAATCAGCCAGTAGTATGATCCAAGTGCTCAGGCTTCAAAGAGCTGTAAGATCCAAGTGGAGGCTCATTTTCTAGTGTAAAATAGCTGCAGATCACTCGGTTTAATTCTGCTTTGGCAGTGAATTATTGCTGTTAATGGAATCAGCAGAGGATGGTTAAAGTGATAAGCTCAGTTCCTCCGGGAGTGCGGGCCTCGATGCAGGAGATTAATCCATGTGTGATGAGCCCACATCACCAGGAAAATTGTGTTAACTTCCTGCTGTGTCTCCATGCCAGCAAGACCTGATTACCTCAGGTTTGGAGATTCTCCTGGAGTCCTTTTTTGGAGGAATTTTCTATCCATGTGGTCAGGGATTCTGCTCCAAAACCAAGGGTGAGATCCACAAGGTACATGGGAGCACCTCTCTGATTTTCAGTTCCTGGATTTCCCTGCTTTCATGGTCCCCAGCATTAATACCATCCATACATCCCAAATTTGATGTCTCTGTCTTCTCCTGGATGATTAGATGGTGCTGTTCCCATCACATACACATAGATAGTTGAAATGCATTCAAACAGGCCACAACTGGTGCCTCATTCAATCATCATGGAAGTAAAATATCAGGAGAGCCTCCCAAGGCTTCCATATCTAATCAGTGGAGAATAGTCACCACAGGGTCTTACTAAGCACAGAAATTTTCAAAGACATTTAGTATTGTCAAATGCAGATAAATTCCACACTGGTGTCCTGCAAGTCTCTGCATGGAGTGGATGCCACTCAAGTTGCTGAAATGTTAAGAGAATCAGAGAGTAATATTTTATCTGTGTGCCAAACATGCTTGAATACAGGCCCTTGGAAAGCTGGACTGCTCTGGGCTTGCCCAAGGTCATAGAGCAAACATAGATCACCTGTTCCAATTTCTCACTGCCCTCTGAGTAAAGAATTTTTTCCTAATATTTAATGTAAACCTGCCCTCATTCAGTTTAAAGTAGGCAAATGATTTTTTTAAGGTCCAATTTCAATAACTCAATAGTTGTAGGATACACAGCGTCAGATACATATAGAATCTGTGCAGTACATAACTGAGACTGGCAAATGCATCACTGCAGCCCTCTGCACTCACTAGGGATGCAGGACACAAAGGGATGGAATCAGATTGCTGCTCAGAGAATGCAGATCCCAGAATCCCAGTCTGAGCTAGAGCCTCTTCAGCAGGATGAATGCTCTGTATTTCCATTGTTAAAAAGTACTCAACCAACACAAGAAGTGTTGTTTGGACCACAGGGAGCAGGAGAATTTTTCCCAGATTTGCAGTTTTTACTGCTCACCTGACAAGCGAGAATTCCCAATCCCAATCTTGACGCCAGGGATAGCTTCATGCAAAATACGTGGCAGGTCTTTGAAGCCAGAACTGGAACTCAGGCCTCTCTATATTCAGGAATATTCTCTCTGCTGTGCTTGAGAGTCATTCCTTGGTTTGTGGGTTGTCTCTCCTCCTCCTTGCTGATCTAATTAATTGCCCTGCATGCAGCACCACAGTGACATGGGGTGTCCAAACACAGCACAGGCAACTGGCAGAAGCAGGAGGCTTGTAGCTGATTAGGATGCTGCCTCATTCTGGCTCAGGGTATTTTGAATTCTTTTTTGCAGACCACAACAGCTCAGCTTTCAAGTTATAAAAACCTAAAACGCCAGCAGCAATGAAGTGCCTCTAGGGCTTGGAAACAGGGCAAAGCGTTTTAAGGTTTCAGTTTTGAAGTCTGGTGTCCAAGTATTCTCTAACCTAAATTCAGGCAAAAAATATTTTAATGGTCTGGTAGATGAGGAGTCCAATGATTAATTCTTTAAAGGGATAAAAGGTATCTATCTTTATTTTTCTATATTTACAGACATAAAATTCCCAAACATAAGCATGTACTTTTCTTTACTTGTGAGACCTTGTAAGGATCTGTGTATAATGGAATCAATTCCCTCTGGTTCAAAGAATCTCTGAGCTCCAAATTGTCAGGAGACTGAGTCACAGAATCACAGAATCATGTCTTGGGTTGGAAAAGACCTTAAAGATCATTTCATTCCAGCTCCCTGCCATGTGCAGGGACACCTCCCACTATCCCAGGTTGCTTCAAGCCCTGTTCAGCCTGGCCTTGGACATTTCCAGGGATGGGGAGTCCACAACTTCTCTGGGCAACCTGTTCCAGGGCCTTATTGCCCTCTGAGTAAAGAATTTCTTCCTAATATTTAATCTAAACCTTCTCTCTTTCAGTTTAAAACCCTTGCCCCTTCTCCTGTTGCTGTCTGCCCATACTAAAAGTCCCTCTCCTTTTTCTAAGCTCTTTAAGGTACTGGAATGCTTCGATGAGATCTCCCCAAAGATTTTTCCATTCTGAAGCATCCCAGCTCTCTCAGTATTTTGCTGGATTCTTTTACTCTCCTACAGCTTCTGCTTTTGCCACTATTTAAAGCAGGTATTTGGGCAGGTGATCTTTTGGTCTGAGTACAGCTTTTATGTTGAGTCTCTAGATAAATGGGCCTTTTCCAGAGCAAGTACATTGTACAAGGCATTTTGAAAGAGTCCACAGTTTGTTGTAAAAATATATGGGAAACTAAATCAGAATATTTGGGCATAAAAGATTCTTCACCTTGTGTTCAAAATTTAAGTATTCAGTGAATTGCTACACTGATGCACAGTGAACTGTTACAGAGAGCATGGCTGGACTGATGCTTTCACCCAAAAGAAACATTAAAAAGCCGTGCTTATCCAGCAGCAGGGATTTTTATTTGTGAGTTTAAGGTATCAACAATGCCTTGTGCAGCTCCCATTAAACTGCTGACTTATCCTGCTCCACAGACATTTGACTTACACAGCCAAAGCCAGCGACTCTCCAAGCAAAGACTAAAGCTCCGTTTTTAATCCGCTTTACACACACTCATGAAAATCTCCTCAAAGGGAAAGATACACAGAGCTCTCTCCAGGTCTCACACCTTCCTACCAAGCTGGGAATCATCTTTTCTGCCCTCTCCCCAAACACCCCCTTTCTTGGTATTTTTACCTTAGCAGATTTTGGTGAAATCTAAAAGATTAAAAATATCAGGGGCTTTATAATATGTGACGGTTGCATTGCAGAGGGTTTGTTATCCTTTGGTTATTCACATGCTACATCTTTAGGGATATCTGGTGATTGTGGATAGCTCAGGTTTTGGTTGAAGTTATTTCACAGATCTGTCACAAATGAAATTTCCAAGCTCTGGCATGTCAGCAAATGTAAGCCGATATCCCCTACTTCCTCTGAAGTTCTGATTTAACAGTCATTTGCCTTTGTTCAAACTTTTAGAAAAGGAATATAAAATACGCCTATGTAATAAAACCAAGATTATTTGTTAATAAATGAGATGGATGTGAGAGGACCTGGCTTGATGATCACAGTTCAATGCTGGTGAAAGGAAAAGCCAAATGAAATGGTGACAGAAGAGTTACCTTGAAACACAGCTTTGGACTAAAGACTGAGAGGGGACCTGGCTGCTCTCTGAGTACAAAACTTAGAGAGGACAAAAGTTCCTTAATTTGAAGGTCACCATCAGCAAAGGAAAAAGTGGGTAAAACCTGGGCACTTCTGTGTTGGAGTGCACTGGGTGGTGGTAGAGAGATAGGCCCTGAGGATCAGAGAGAGGGCCTCTGTCCTGGGCCCAGAGGTGACCCTGGGAGTGCATCCGGGGATGGACTGAGAGAGGATTGTGTGTTTATGGACAGACTGGGCCTGTGAGAAGTGTTCATTGGAGTTTGTGGCCTTATAGGGCATTGTTTGCCTATTACCATCATAGGTAAAATCTGTGCAATGCCCCAGGTGTTTGGGGGACACTGTGGAGAGCATCTTTCCTGTTTATATGATGTGATATCCTGTTGGGTGCTGGGATTTAGGGAATTCTGACTGCGCAATAAACGGCTTTGCCTTTCTCCATCTTGTGTGCAAAGTCCTTGCCCATGTGTCAGTACTGCACTTCTGCTGGAAGACTGGTGAAGTTTTCTAAGTGTCAGAGGAGTGAGACTTTGAAATGGCCCTGCAGAAGTGGGGACAAGGCTTGTTAGGGCAGAGCATTACCAGTTTTGCAGAGGGGTTCTGAGTGGTTGTCACTGGGACTGAATGTCTCCATCCAGGGGTTTCAGCCAGTCTCTGCTGGCTTTCTTAAGGGAACAGAATTGCTGCGTGTGCTAATCCATGCTGTCTTCTGTGGCACCAGAAACCACCAGGGCAAACGTTCCTGAAGCTGCTGAATCCTGCAGTTTGCTGCCGCGGGCAGACAGGGAAGGGATGACCTGGCCTGCATGACCAGTCCTGTTAACATCACTGGGCTCATTCAGATATGATGGCATAGAGCTGAATTTATACCAAACCCATCTGTCACCATGCCTTTGCTGAATGTATTCTTACAACGGAAGGGAAGTTTATCATGGGTGAGAAAGTTTGGAGTGTGGTTCGTGTGGTGAAATATATGTGACATTCTCAAATTTGTTGCTTGAACATAAAAAATATTTTCTAGCAACCCAAAATTCATTTGAACTCAAAAATAATCCCTCAGTGATCCCAGTTCCAAATATATGCAGCGGTTCTAAAGTTCAATATTTTCCCTAGACAAAACAATAAACATTGAAGATATGAAATTTCCATCTTTGAAAGAATTGTGGTGCCAGAATAGTCATTATGATGCAATTCAACAACTGAATTAGATTTCTGAATGCTGAGCTGATGGAACAGAAGTGAAAAATAACAAATGGGTTTACCTGCTCTTTTATACTTTTGGGTATAAGCGGCTAACAATAATGAATTACATAAACAGAGCTGCAAAGTTTAGAGACATTCACAGCCAGAAATTTATTGCCTTTAATCAGATGATCTCTGAAGAGCAATTACTCTGATACATATTATGAAAATGTTTTTCAGAGCAGGAAAAATGTCCAGATGGACCTACATAGCTTCTGTGATTTAATCTACTAACACAAGTTATCAGTGTTTTTATCACTGTAGCCCCTCACACTGTCCACAAAGTGTCTTCTTTCTCCCATGTCTCACCATCATAGTTCTTAAATGGTGTGTTTTGGAACAGGGTTTAGGAATAAAAAGTTTACTTCACCATTTGTCCCTCCAACAATTCTTAAATATGATGCTATAGTTGACAGACATTTTTCAATTTAAAAAAAGGATAAAATGAAATCTGTTCTTACCTCATGAGCATTTCGGCCAAACTCTTTGCATCTAGAAGAAAATAGAAGAAATGTCATCACAAATGAAAATCTATTTGATAGATGCGTTATTAGCAAATTATTTGAATCAGCCATGTGTTGTTTCTCAGATCAATGGAAAGAATCAAAGAGTGTCTAAAAGTCCCTACTTTTGCTAAAATTGCATTTTTGCCCCAAACAGCCCTGTTTAGTTCCTCACTGGCACCAAAGATGATTAGAGAAATAAAAGTTACCATTGCCTTAACTAGAAAAAACTACATAAATATATTAGAAATAGGAACAGTTTAACAAATAACAGGAATCTCAGTTCCTTCATGCCATGGGTAGCAAATGAACAGGTGAAGGAAGAAGAAAATGCAAAAAAATAGGAATTTTGATGTCCATCTCTAGGCAGGAGCCAAAGCCAGGCTGGGTGAACAGTTGTCAACCTGTCATTTCCAAACCAAATGTAATGCACGGAGATCTGAGCAAGGGAGGTCCCCAAGGAGTCAATTTAGAATCACAGAATCCCTGAGGTTGGAAAAGACCTCCAAGAGTCCAAGCTGTGCCCGATGCCCACCTTGCCCCCAGCCCAGAGCACTGAGTGCCACATCCAGGCTTTTCTTGGACACCTCCAGGGATGGGGACTCCAAACCTCCCTGGGCAACCCCTTCCAATGTTTGACAACCCTTTCAGTGAAGAAATTCTTCCTGATGTCCAACCTGAACCTTCCTTGGCCCAAACTTGTTTGGTTGCACTCGAATATGAATATTTTTCCCGTAACAATAATTCAAAACTACTGCTGGGCCTTCAGAGTATGGTCTGCACACGAAACAGAGGATGGTTTATTCCCACATGGATCAGCCCTGCAAAGTGAGACATTGATGAAGGTAAAATACTCCTCCCCTTCTCGTCATTGCTGCTATTATTAGCAGAAAATCCTTTGGGGCTATAATTATTTCAATACTTATCAGTTCAAAAGACAGCTGAAATTTGGTTTTTCAGGTAGGCTTCTGTAAAACTTTATCAACGTAATGCACTAATTTCTGTGGTATCATCCAGCAAAACCAGGCAGCTCTGCTTTGTTCTCCTGCAGTCTGCTGCTAAACAAACTCGCTTAAAATGCTGATTCCCGAGTCCTTAAGTTTATCACACAGCAACAAAGCAGCCTTTTGTGCAACCAAGTGGAGCAAATCTGAGAAGAAAACAATTCTGAGTTCTAAGTCTTCAAACAACTCTCTTCTGTGAAACTTTAAATTTCTTCTTTTATCTGCTTCTTGTAAATCTACCAGCACCTGCCAAGACATTTACTGAATTTGTGTTTGTTTTCTCCAGCCAACCTTTTTTATTCCTCAATCACCTCTTGGGTCTCCAACACCTACAACAATTTCCTTACTTGTGATCCTATTAAATATCCTGCCTTTAAAATTCCAAGGATGCAAGCAGAAACAAGCCACCATCTTAACACATCTCTATAGCTTGTGTTGTACTGATTTTTAAAAGGAGTGGGAATGGACAGAGAGTTCTTTTTATTCATTAAAAAAACACAACAAAACCCTTTTTATCCACTTTTCTGCATTGTGTTTATCTGACACAGTGCCAGCTTGCCTCTCTCAAGTTTTTTTCCTCGCCTACCACTGGAGAAGCTGGAATTCTGTGCTCCCTCTAAGTCTGTTTGCTCCACTGCTCCATTTTTAACCTCCCTCCATCCCTTTCCAGCACAAAGCAAGGCAGATTCCTGGCGGAGGGAAGGATGGTTCATCTGAGGTGTCTCGTCTGAACCAAACAGTGCTCCACTTGGGCACTCAGAATTCCTATTTTTCACTTGTAACGAGATTGTCTTTGCCATTAATCTGTGTAAGTGGTAGTACCTAGTAGATGACAATATCTTTGCCATCAGTCATAAACCAAAATACCAACACTGCTGCTCCCAAATGAGCTTTGTTACTGACATCTAAAAACCCAGGAAGGGGACACAGTTCTGTTGAAGAATACAAAAAAGCCAAACAAACCCCAAAAAATAATAATAATGACACTGGTTGCAAGTAATAGGGGTTGTTTTTTCAGCAAGTTTTACGATGCTTCTTGCTATTCTAGCAGCACCAGGATCCTGAAGACACTGTGCACACATTCTCCCTCTGGCACACATAATCAGGGTGGTTTAATATGCAAATATCGTTTTCATTCAGCCAGCAGGTTTTGAAGCAATTGCTGCCTCCTTAAGTGAAGTCTGTGGATATTTGTGCAAGGAATTCACAACTCAAGAAAAGCAGAAGGGCCAAAGTTGAAGATTATTACAATGTGCTTCAGTTTGCTTTTCATAATTTTTTATCAGGTTTAAATGGAAGACAACCTCCCTCACATGTTCTCAGGTGCTGCCCAGCACACAGATGATTTCCATGCTGCATCTGGAAAAAAATTCACACCAATTCATGTATGTGGCACATAAGTGCTCGTTAACACACGCTGATCCTCGGTTAAAGAGGTGCACAGGAGATTGTGCACCTTCCGTCAAAAATAACATGAGGCATCAGCAACACCATGTTACGTATTGAAAGCTGGATGAGGAAGTACTGAAGAGAAAAAAAACTCTGTCAGCTGAGATTAAATTTGCTAATTATCCAAGCAGATTGTTCAAATGGTGAGCAGCACTGCTGGAGTTAACGATGGGCACACAGGTTGCTGTGGGATGGGACTAAAACAAAGGTGGCAGGAATATAAAGGGCTCTTATGTGTCTGTCAAAGCAAAATCCAGAAGCCTAAAAGTAACTGAACATCACAGAATCATGGAATGGTTTTGGATGGAAGGTGCCTTAAAGATCATCCTGTTCCAACCCTCCTGCCATGGGCAGGGACACCTTCCACTGTCCCAGGCTGCTCCAAGCCCCAATGTCCAACCTGGCCTTGGACACTGCCAGGGATCCAGGGGCAGCCACAGCTGCTCTGGGCACCCTGTGCCAGGGCCTCCCCATCCTCCTAGGGAACAATTTCTTCTCAATATCCTGTCTAACCCTGCTATCTGTCAGTCTGAAGCCATTTCCTGTGTCCTGCCCCTCCAGCCCTTGGCAATTGTCTCTCTCCATCTTTCTTCTTGGCTCCTTCAGGCCCTGTAAGGCCACACTGAGGTCACCCCAAAGTTTCTCCTCTCCAGGCTGAACAATCCCAGCTCTCCCAGCCTTTCCTCCCAGCAGAGCTGCTCCATCCCTCTGCTCATCCTGGTGCCTCCTCTGGCCTCTCTCCAGCAGCTCCACGTCCTCCCTGTGCTGGGGACCCACTATGACAACATCATGTGCCCAAAACTTCAGCTCCAGGAGAAATGTTATTGTCACAAACCAATGACCAGAGATTTTAACGTGCATTTCCTGCAGCACCATTTTGATCAGCAAATTGAGAACTCTTCATAAAGTGAGCCAGCATCCCTGGCTGTGTCCTATCATCTCCCAGTTTTCAGGTGGTGAAAGCAGGGCTTGGGAAGGAGGCAGAGATGACAGAGGGAAGGGGATGATCTCTGCTCCAGCCAAACATCACTTCAGTGAAAAAGCCACAGCCATCACTTTCCTATGCTGGGGCAGCCACCTTTAAAATTCTTAACACACTTGGGTTTGCCCCCTGGGAAATCAGGGACAGTGATAGAGTTTTAAATTGCATCCTGCCACTCCTGAACTATCACGCTGCACTGATCCTTTCTGCTTGTGTTAAGGTGAATTGGATTTAAAAACAAAGGGAAAACTATTACAGGAGAAGCAGAGCTGGGTTAATAGCCAGGAGAAGGAGCATTAAGCCATCAGGCTTCTCTTTGAGAATATCTGCTGACCTACTGAACGGCTGCATGAACCCCAGCAGCCAAGTGACCTTTTTTTTGTGACCTGGCTGGTGGAACTACTAAACTGGGCAAAAATCAGGACTTTGCTGAAAACTCTGCTTTCTTTATAAAGGAGGAAGAAAAATGTTTAACTGTCCCTATGTCCAGACAAGTGGTAAAAGGATCAAAACTGGAGGCTTCTGTTCTTATGCTGCATTTGCCAACAGAGCTGGAAACTCAAACCCATTGTCCATAAGCAGGGATACAAATGTTTGCATGCAGAGCACACTGCAAATAAACCTGCAATTCCCACTCCTCTTTGTTAAGCAGGTTCACAGAAACCACATCTGCAACCACAAAAGCCAGACTTACACCTGTAACTTGCACAAATTATTTTAGAAGGTCCCACTGGGGAGATTATTCTTTCTGATGCAGACTAGAGGAAAGTTGGTAGGGGAATCCTGATTTAGGAAAAATGAATATCGTGCCTCAAAGAAACCCCAGCAGATCATGCCCACCAAGTGATAATGTGATACTTCACTTTGAAAAAATTATATGAAAGTTAATCACAACAATTACTAGAGGCAACCATTTATATTGTAGTTAGGAGATCAGAAAAACTTGCACACATTTGTTTTAGAGAACTTAGTAAGCACTTCTCTGGAACATCAGTAATTATCAGGAAAACTTTTAGAACATGAAGCAACTTCCAGAACAGCAGAAAATGTCTAACATGAGATCAGTCTTCAAAAACAATGAGCAAAAAAATTTCTGAATTACTGAAGTCCTATCAATCTGATCTTGGTAATGCACAAAATAATAATAATAAAAAAAAATTGAATGAAGCTTAATGAAATGAATTAAAAGGATAATTGAGGCCAATCAATACAGACTTGGGGTCAAGCAGCCATGTCAAACAAAGCAGATTTTTTTAAATGAGATTAAAATTTGCTGAGAATTAATGGCATTGAAAAAAATTCTTACTGTGATATGATTAAATAACAGTAAAAGATCACGTTTATATTTCTCTAAAATAAAGTTTTGGTAACTCAAAGCATTTTAACAGAAAGTAGCATGATGCAAAAATTACCACAGCAGCCACTTTGCATGGAATTCAACGTATTCAGACCCCAGTTTTAAGCAGAGAATCATTATTCAGCACTTTTTGTCTGCGACATCTATCAGTGGTCTGCAGTAAATAAAATAATATCTGATAAAAGTTGGAAAATGACACAAGAATTTGGTGGCTAACGTATAAGGAAAATGCCAGATCGCTAAGAAAATAATCCGGATCATAAGGTCATATATCAAGAACACAAACCAGGGCTGTACAACGGGGAATGTTTTCCTGCTGCAGAGCAATCAGAGAACTGGTAAATGATCTCAGTGGATGAAATGTTACGGATGTAAATGATGGGAAAACTACAGAGGAAAATTAAAATGTGCTAATCTGTTTCATTTACCAATTAAAACATTAAGAAATGACTTGGTTACCACCATGTGGAAAGAATATCCTCGGAGACTGAAAATATTACAAAAAAGAACTTCTGTACTGTAGAGAAGTAAAACAGGAACAGATGGGGTGTCGAGCTGTAGCTTGACAAATTCAGATAAGTGAGACACAACTTTTACAGAAACCGTAGTTAAACACTGATTACTTTTATCAAAAGTACTGATGAAATCTTTTCCACTGCCTATATTTAAGTGAAGCTCCGATATTTTTCTAAATTCTTCATTTTTGAGAGGAAATAGTTCAGAGAAATCTTATCTTATGCAAAAGCCATCCTGGTCAGTGATCATCAGCCCTCCTTAAGGGACTGTAACTCAAGACTGTATGACTACTTGTGAATTAACCTTGAAAAAATAATGTGCACAGACATCATTTTTCTAGAGCCAAAGGGCTCGAGATGTCCTGCTCTTTACTGGATGGAATTCCACAGTATATCTAAGAAGATAAGATAACACTTTCTTTTTCTTTACTACACTTCTTTAATGAAAAAAAAACCCAAACTGGGGAGGTAAATGGCTTACAAGGTTTTGAAGAAAAAGTGATTATACAAGCTAAAGCATCCAGATGTCCTGATTTCCAGGGCTGTGTATGAACCATAAGGTTTGTTGTCCTCTTTAATATATGAATTTGTCCATGCCCTCTGTCTTTTTTTTTTTTTTTTTTTTTTTTTAGAAACTCCAAAATATTGTTACAAAGGAAAAAAAATAGACCCAAAAGAGAGATGAGTAGGAAGGTCAGAAGGAAAACATAGGGTTGGCCCTGATTCTGAAAAATACCATGATCATATTTTGGTTAAAATACAAATACCTAAACAATTTGGTGGCTCCTGGAAAAGATTAGGCTTATTTTTGCAGATGATAAATTGTTTCACTATTAATTCAGGTTTGGATTTGAAAGGTTTTTTCCCAAATACCTTCAGGGAAGGTTCTGCTGTAGTAAGCCAGTGCAAAAGCTATAGGGCAGCAGAGGCAGACTGCGAGGGTCAAAAACTTGGCTGTGGCTCAGCCAGGGGTATTTACCAGAAAAATGATAAAGCTGAATGAATTCACAGATCTAAATCTTATTCACATAACAAACGACTGAATCTGAATAAAGATTAGAGGAAAATATGGATCAGTGACAATGAAAGGTCAGTGAACAATGAAATGCTGTGTAAGTTTTATTATGAAAAATCATGGGAAAAATGTGGTAACACATCTGAGAATATCTGGTTGTGTTTTCTAGCCTACCAATGGCTGCTTTCATTTTATAGGTTGTGTTTTCTAGCCTACCAACATCTGGCTGCTTTCATTTTATAATTTGGAAACCACGGTTAGCATCTGCTGGAAAACTGAGATTCCCTCCTCTTCAGAACATCTGATTTCAGCCTTCAAAAAAACCCCACTTTTAGGTTGTTGAGAGGAACAAACAAACAACAAAAAAAGGAAAGCAAACTAATGAGAAACACTTTCCTTTCCCCCATGCAGAATAATAACAACAACTATATTAACAGTTTTTCTTCAGAAACTTATGACCAAATGAAAAAGAAGGAATTTCTATAGAAAATACACACACTTTGTTCTGTATTGCAGGAAATGCTCCCAACTGGGGATTGAACAGTTTGGTCACGTGCTGTGCAGCCCCACTCCTATTTTCATTTTCAGGTAGAAAAGTTCCACAGACATCATCTTACCTCGCAGCCTCTTCAGCCTCTGCTCCCTCCTCCTCCTCCTCACGATCAGCAGCATCACAAACAGCACCAAGACCCCAACCAAGATACAGGAGATGGTCACCAGCATCTTCAGCCCTTCGTTGGTTCCCAGGCCTTCCTCACTTTGTACAACTGACTTAATGAGAGGAGGGATTGTACCTGGAAACAGGGTCATGGTGTTAGAGGCCTATTAATGAGGACAAAAGATGGAGTTCTCAGGGAATGAGGCACCTTGTTGCTTCAGCTGCAGGCGGAACATTCCCAAGGATTTTTCTGTTTGGGGAGGATGCTACATTTGTGTGTCTAATGGCCACGAACACATAACCAGGCTCATGGTAATGAGGGACTGACTGCAGAGTCTCAGAGATTGTCAGAAATCCAGAAGAGTTGCATTCATTGATCAAGGAAAACCATGTCTGTTATGCCGTCAAATACTATGATTAATTTTGAGTCCTATTAAATTATTAAAAAGCTGTAAGAGACCTCAGAATTCCTCCCTGTGTTTATTATTCCTTATTATGGGGAAACAGCACTGCTGTGACATTTCTGTGGGGCTTTTCTGTGCAAGGAACGCATTTGACAAAGCTCATTTTGTGGCACATACATCAGAATAATCCTCTGCTCAGAAACATTCTGCTATCAATTCTAAGGGTGCAGCAGTGATAGTGATCTGAAATTCAGACAGCCAACCTGATACTAATCTGCTAAAGACTGTCTGACATTATACTCATCAGTAAAACAGGAGAGTAATGCTGGATAGAAACAATCAAATTTTGAGAGGGAAATGAGGGAAATGAATCTACCAACTACTGGCAGGCAGCTCACTTTTTCATTCTGGGACATATTTGCATTTTGAATATACCTGGCTTCCTGGTGATATATAATACTTGAACTTTTCAATTCTTTTCTTCTTTACCTCTAAGGGACGTGAGAAGAATGCAGCACCTTCTGTGGAAGGCTGTTTAGTCATGGAAGGCTTCTCACTCATTTCCTGATTACTATTAAACTGCTGAATGCAACCACAAATGAGGCTATAAAATGCAGATTTGCTTGAAATGCGTAGGAACACGTAAGTATTGTGAACTGTGATGACTTTGGATGGAAGCTATTAAATTTTAACCAGCTACTGAAACATAAAAGTGGCTACTTACTTGCTCAAAGGAAAAGATGGTGAGAGAGAAAAACAGGTACATACATCCTTTTTTACATTTTAATTGCTGCATTAAGTGATATAGTTATGTCTCATTATGTGCCATACAGTATCAGAATAAAAAACTGAGATCTGGTGCAGTACAGTGTGAGTGCGATAATCACACTGCAAATGTGAAATCCTAAGTCCTGGTTTTTTTCAGAAGAACTATTTCAGCTGCATTTAAAGAGAAGAGCAGTTCCCCAAAGGGACAAAGATAAAAAGAAAAGCTACAACCATCCAAACCTGTATCAGGCACTTTGGAAAATTTGTTTTCTTACAATTGCATTTGGAATATTTTTCTAATGTTCCATTGCAGTTCTTCCCCATAACTGTCTCTCTTTCTTTTTTTTTTTTTCTAATTTTCCATTTCTTGAACACACAGCAGGGTATTTTCATCTTGCCCTGAGACACAGATTTTGCACTATTTTAAGGATAAATAAAATTATTAGATGAAGAAATGGAAAGAACTTCAAGCTCCTGAAGGTAATACTAATAACTCTCCCTAAATCCTCCTAAACCCTTCTGGATACTAAAGGGCCAAAATTTTCTCTGAATTACAATCACAGACACCATTAGGTTAAAAATTGCCTAAAACTATGTCTTGCTTTCCTTAACACTGATGAGAATCAAATGATGAGTGGCCTTTATTTCACTTAAACCTGAAGTGTTTAGATATGTGATTATCATTATCCATACCTTTTCCTAGGCAAATCTAAACCTCATAACATTATATACAGGCAGCTAGAGCTTAATTAAAAAACCGTATTGCACGTTTTCACATCATCCATTTGTTGCTTTTCAGCAATTGCATTAGAAATTACCAAAAATTCATCCTGCTATCCATTGAGAAAACACCATTTCAACATTTGTTGTCATTCTAGGTGCTGGCTGGCTGTGGAATAGTCAAAGCTTTTTTCAGGACTAAGTCCCAGACGAACGGGGAGGGTTTGTTTATTTTCCAGGTCGGTTCACCATCACCCTTTGTTAGCCTGATTGGTGCCTCACAGAAGCTGTAATTTGAATGTCTCTGATCCCCTTTCCCCCTTTGTTGCAGCATCTCCCACTGCACCCTGTGAATTCAGGAGTGTTTTCCCGTGTCCTTCAAGGCAGGGAGTGCCTGGGTGGGTCAGAATCAATTAGCAGAATTTAGAGCTGATCTGAATTAATGCCAGGGCTACTGAGTAGCTGGTCCCTGAGCCGGGAAGCTCCTTTGCAGCGCTCCACAACTGCAGTTGCACAGGGCTAAAAATATCTCCTTATGGATTGAGTGCTGCTGAAAAACAAGGGGCAGGGAGGTCAGCAAACCTGTAAGCTGGAAATCGTTACTGAAATGCCCACGAACAGGGAGCAAAAAGCTGCACGTAGGTTTGTCATTAACCTTCTGACCTAATTCACCACGGAGAGATTTGAGGGGAAGGATGCTTAGCCATGATATTCCTCGGGAGCTTTCCCACACACAGCAATCGGCTGCTGCAGCCCAAAGTGACCCAAAGCCATGCAACTCTGGGATTTCTGCAAACTTTACAAAGGCTTTATCTTAAGGCTGCTAAAGCTTCTAAGCTTGTTCTTAGCATTTGGCATCCCAGAACTTTCATAGACCGTATTATCTAATCTTCAAAGTACTACCCTTGTATCTGCTTTATCTGAAGGGCAGCTGTGACCCCTGGAAGCTGGAAGGGGCTAAACTCGTCTCACATCACAGGGTGAATCAAAGGTAGAGGCAGGGACAGCACTCAGAAGTGGAGCTGGCCAAGAAGTTTCCGCTGGCATGTTTTCTGCAAACAAAAAATTCCCTGTGTATGGAAGCAAAAATTTCTGTATCAAATACCGATACGAATGATAATAATGATAATCATCATCATCAGTTTATAATTTCAATTCTGAGTCAAACCTAACAAATCTAGAAAATCTGAAAACTGAAATCTGCTTTTCCATCCATGTTTTCCTCTCATAACCTTGGGGTCAGTATTTGAGCTTGCTCTGCCTCTCAAAGGCATAATACAGTCCTGGCAAAGCACGCTTCACAAACCAAACCAGCAATATCACAAATGGGAATTTTTCTAGCTGACCAGAAGCAGTGGCCCAGGAAATCTAATGCTGCAAATATTTTTTACTGTTTCATTTTCTTCCTTTTAAAGATGCTATCCAGCAACATGAAAAATCAAAGGGTGTGCAGGTCACAATGTGTGAAACCAGGGTAAGTATCATCACCCAATCACAGAGCACAGCCTGACAACATTTCAAATCAGATCACTGTAAGAATAGTTTTGATTTCAGTGTTATCAGTGGAAATTTAAGGCTCTGGACCTACACTTTGATATAATCTCATTTTAAGGTATGGCTTCAGACTGTTTGCCCCAATCAGTCTTAATGTAATGATAACTGAACGACTGAAAGTTGGGTGCTGCTTGTACAGAGATACTGGAAAACAAAACCAAAACAGGATAGGCTGAGTAAAATGACAAGAAATTAACTCCTAATACTTGAAAGAGTTATTATTGACAACAGCTACACTTCTCAGTAAAACAAGTCCCTCATCTGCCTGGAAAGACCTGGAGCATTTGTGTAGTAACTGCTTAGATCCTGGTTTCCTGTGGGCCTCTGGAGTGCTGAGGCAAGATCTTTTTCCTGATTTTCCAGACTGTCTGAAATAACACGAGGACTGTGTGGCAGCTTACCAAAAATGATATTTTTCCAAAGGGTGAGGGCACGTGTGATTAATTATCTGCAAGAACTGCTGAGTACCCAGCACGAAGGCTGGCATAGCAGTAGAGGATGTGTCAGGTGCTGAGGTTTAAACCCTGCCTAAGTCATATCCCACATTTCTGCCTGGGAATGGCCCCTGCTCTGCCCTGAGCTGTACATGAGTGGTGATGTTCATATGGAGGCATGTTACCAACACACAGTTAGGAACAATTACCAATTTGGTGCTGTCACAACCATCAGCTCTTGACTGAACTTGCTCACCAGTGCTGTAGTTTAATTTAACAGTACAGATGTTGCCAAGTGGTTGCACAATACAGCACAACATCCCTGGCAACACAGCAAGATTTTACACTGGATGTCTCCAGAAGAGCTCTGGTAATTCACACTGGAGTAATTCAAGAGGCTGCCATCTGGAGCCATCTGTGCTGCCTTTTTGCCAGGAACGCAGCCGTTTCCCACTACGGAGCCACCAGGACTGCACATGTGCCACCATCCCTTCCAATGGGAAGGATGGCAGGACCTGGCAGGACCCGAGCTAGGGTGAGTGACAAACTGGCACATTTGCTCTTGCCCTCGTGTCCTGGGTTCTGCAGGGTGGGCAGTAACCCCTGGCAGGAGGGCGGGATGCAACAACTCCCTCATCGTCCGTGCCCTGCTGCTGGCCATGACAGAGCCATCTGTCATGGCCATTAGTTTCACTGTCCCCTGTCTGCAAGCAGGGACAATTGCACTGCCATTGCTCTGCCCTTGGAGGATGTTATCCAGAGGCTTTCCTGGAGGACAAGCTGCTTGGCTGCTCTGATGTGTCCCGTAACGGGTTTTGGGCTGTGTCACAGGGAACAGCAACGAGGCCAGACACCCCCGTGAATGGCTGCAGGAACCAATTCCATGGGAGACCAAAATTTCATGGAAAAGATGCATGAAACACTAGGAAAGGCCCCTGTAACCACTGGAACTAATGACTCTTAATGTGCTATGGTCTTATGGCTGATTGACTTTGGTGCTGGAGTTTTTCCGAAGTGAGGACAAATAAACAATTCCTCTTTTCTGCCTGGCAGCCTACTGTCAGGAAATCAGGAGCTATTTTACATCTTGGAGACTTTAACCTCTCTGACAGCATGGTTGGCAGATTCAAAATGGGGTTTACAAGGGGGAAAAAATGTAAGATGAGCAAAAAGAAAAAAAATCACATATGAGATTCAGTGAGTGAGTAAAACAGTATCTGAGGCGTAAATTAAAGGAAATACTTACTGCCATCATAATTGAGCGTGGCAAATTTGGCTTGTTTCTCTGCACAGCCAGCACTGTTGCACACTCTCATTTGCAGCTCGTACCAGGTGGCCTCCTGGAGGTCGTAGAGGATGTAGGACTTGGACAGGGATGTCCTCTGGGCCGTTGTCCAGACCGTGGTCCCAAAGGGCCGGTACTCCAGGGTGAAGGAGGTGATGGGGCAGCCGCCGTCGTTCCAGCCGATCAGGTTCAGCCTCACACGCGTGGTGTTGATGCTGGCAAAGAGCTCCTGCTCCTTGGAAAACTGTGGCTCTAGAGGCAATGGGATATTCCAGAATAAATGCTTAAATATTGCAGGTAAAAGGCTCCCAAAATATAAAATTAAGAGAATAATTTTTAGGGCAATCTTGACTTTAGCTTTAACTCAGTATCTATACATTCAACTTCTCCCCCTCCTTCTTCTTGAATGTTTTTTCCCACTTTGTGCCACAAATCCAGATTTTCAAACCAATATGAGGAAAAAAATATCCATATTTTTTTATCCATTTTTTTTTTATCAATTTTTATCCATTCAAAAAATGCTTTTTGTTTTGCCTTGCAGAACTTTAGGTAGACTTTTCCTTTATTTTTGACACTTCTCCTGTTCATAGGATGCTGCTTGCGCAGCTCCTGCAATGCTGGCTTGGAGCAGAAATAAGACATTGGCTCCATTTCTGTTATACATAAATCTTTTCCCTGTCTTCCTTCAACATCCAGACAAATAAACCCCTGAATTTTTACAAGAAGAGAAGAGACAATTTCCTCATGGCAATGAAGTAGTTGCAATTGCTATAGTCTGTGACAGTGGAGACACTCTCTTACCAATTATCTGCCAACCCATCTTAGAAAAAAATTATTAGAGAAATAAGGACAGAACATCAGCCCGTGTAAGCTTCAAGTCCCACAGCGACAGCCTTTTTTGTCACAGCATGGACAGAGCTGGAAATGTTTCCAAAGCCAGTAATATTAAAATATCCAAGCCTGTTTTCTTATCAAACCAAGACGTACAGCAGAATGCAGGAGCTTTAGGAAGATGAGGGGGATGGAACCAACGTACCTTTGCCGAGCGTCTTGGCCTCGATGATCTCGCTGATGCGTCCCGGTCCCACCCCGTTCTGAGCAGTCAGAGTGAACTTGTACCAGGTGCCACATTTCAGGGTTTCCAGCCTGTAGGACCTCTCACTGGGGCTGATGGGGAAACTGCCCCACTGCTCACTGTTATCCTCCGAGTACTGCAAAATATAACCTGGAGGGAAAGCACGGATGGCAACGGTAAGCCAGGCACAAAGAACAAACCCTTCAGGTAATCCAAGGAGGCATTTTAAAGACCTAATAAAACTGAAAAAAAAATCCCACGTGCAGGGAAACATACAGCTCTCCCCTGACTAAAAGATACCAGGCAATGCATTTTGCCTACCCTGACAACAGCTTAAATACAATTTTTTATGATCGCTTCAAGGGGAAAAGAAAAGGATGGATATTTCTAAGGACCCTTCAATCAGCAACAACCAGATGATGAACCTGGACCCTCCAAAATGAGTGGTTAGAGACTACATGTCTGGAAAATCAGATAGAGCAACTGTCATAACAGCTGAGGGTACGCTGGGAGAAAGTGATTAAATGTGTGAATAAACCACCACAAAGACAAACTGCAATTTACTGAAAGCTGTTATCACCATGATAGTGCACATTAAGGGTTGACAGCAATACAGATTGGGTTGTTTTTCTTTTTCTTTTTTCTTTTTTTTTCTTTTTTCTTTTTTTTTTGGAGCCATTCATAATTGTATACTAATCCTATCAGCATAAGATAATTTAGTAAGAAGTAGCAATTAACCTGAATTACATTACCTCGGATAGAACTGCCACCATTGTCTCCAGGTATCCAGGAAAGAGTGATAGAGGAAGATGTAGTTTTGGATACAGTGAGTCTTGGCTGGTCTGGTGGAACTAGATGGGAAATAGTTAAAAATAGAAAATGCAATCAAATGGTTTGACACGATCTTAATCACTTCTAACAGTCATTTATCAAAGAGCTGTTTTGAGTTGCAAAAAATGCAAATTATTTCTGTCAAAGTGTCTGTTTAGCTGACATCCTTGGTTAAGACAAGAACAGACAAGCTCTCACTTTTTTATTTAATTTTATGCACCATTTAGTCTTTCAATTCTTAACCTTTGTTTTTCTCTGAATTTTTTGTGTCTGTCCTGTTAGACCTCAACGGCACATGAGCTACCCAGCCATTAATTTTCATTGTTTTTGATATCTGTTTTAGGGAGAAGATGAAATTTTAGTGGCAGGAAACAGATGTGCAGTTGCAAATGATGCCCCACTCATTCCTCTGTTTGCAGGCTATTATGGCAAAATGAAAAAAAGGTGCATATCAAGAGCTTCTGCCAGTGCAACTCTGAGAGTTAATTAGGTAGCACAGGTAGATCTGTGACTGGAGGCAGATCCATGACCCCTTCCAGACCACTGAGGCTTTTGGTATAAGGAATTCCCAACTCTGTCAGCAAAGACTGGAAACACTTCAGCTCTGCTGCTCCCCATAAACATTACGGTTGTGTCTAATCTGTGGGGTAAAAAACCAAGGTTCCATGGACCAGCTGCTGACTGAGCGCAGGAATAAAACAGAGGTTTCAATTCTCATCCACTTCCCAGTTCCCAGTTTTCTTTGGAGGAAAATCATATAATGGTTTGGGTTGGAAAAGACCTTAAAGATCATCTTGTTCCAATCCACTGTCATGGGCAGGGAGACCTTCCACTAGACCAAATTGCTCTAAGTCCCATCCAGCCTGGCCTTGGACACTTCCAGGGATGGGGCATCTATAACTTCTCTGGGCAACCTGTGGCAGGGCCTCACCACCCTCACTGGAGGAATTTCTTCCAGCATGAAAGGACAGAGAAGGAGCCATGCCACATCCCAACAAATTGCACAGGATAGGCAAACTGGGACTGGGAATGGACTGGGAAGTGTCAGAAACATAGACAAAATTGAGCTTTGCTGCCTCAAGAACAAAGAGTGAGGTACGGACAGTGTCTGTGCTGGGAAAGGATCGAGAAACGGTGGCAAAGATGAGATGGAAAGCTGGGGAGGAGAGACAACAGGATGGCCACAGCTCCTCTGGCATGGGAGAAAAGAGGGTGGGGGTGTCAGTGACCGGGGCTGGCAGGAGCTGCCCTTGTCCTGACGCTCACTGCTCAACAAAGACCAGCCCATGAGCCAGGCAGGCAGAAGTCCCAAATGTTCTGCTGTGTCCAGCACTCTGCTGCCAGAAGACATTGCCTGCTTTGCTTATGTTTAAGGGCCAGCTCTTCCTGCAGAGTGAAACTCCAGGGAAAGCTCCCCACGGCAGTTCATGTTCAAGTCATCAGATTGCAGAATAATGGGTGCTGATATAAGGCAGAGTCTGCTGGTTTGCAGCTATGGATTAGTTCAAAGAGAAGTTGATTTTTCTGCCCTCACAGGGCCAAACAGTGCTGAAGAAAACAAAAGAGACAGTTTATACTCTAAAGGAAAATTCTCTGTGTGAGATGGATTTGTTCTGTTATTCTGAGGGACTTGGCTGATTCCATGGAGAGAGACTGCACACACTGTGCTGGGAAAGATTTATTGTAAAAGCTTTCATCACAGCTTCACCCTATCTGCAAAAAATGGTGGTCCCACATATTAAAAGCCACTCTTTGTCTGTCCCTCAGGGAAGTAATATTGATTTGCTTTTAGTTGCTGCAGTTCAATAACAGCAAAGATATGCAATTACAAAAGTACTTAGTGAAATACAAATATCACGTTTCCATTTGCTGGTGTCTTCTCTCCCTACTTCCTGTTGTGGTCATGCTTCAGACACTGCTGAAGAACATCTTTAGTGTCTGTTGGATTGTAGATAAGCTGATATATGCCAATAACTGCCATGATGTTTGTTCCAAGGCGTAGAGGAATGGTTTATGCAGGGAGAGGGGGACTGCACTGGAAAAAACCTCTCGCTGTGCTCTTATATGTTTGCACTGGAAGTTTAGATTCCACATCCAGGAGAGTGATGGACCATTCTGGTACAAAAAAATTTGCAGTCAGTTGACGCATTTGTAGGATCTGCTTTAGTGCAAGTGAGCAAGGATTTCTGCACAGTGAATTCTTGGTATGTGAATACACAGGCTTCACATTACTCCTTATATTCTTATATTGTCCCTGCTTTTGTACATATCAACACCATCCTGGATGCACTTTGAGCTTTTCAATGCGAATATAAAATGTATCTGGAGAAATGCATTCGCTGAAGGGGTACTGATGTTTCATTTCCACTGCTTCCTCATATTCACCTCATAATAAAATTCTGCGCCCACATAATGAAGTTTTTGTGCAAGGTCTCAGTACGGAGGCAAATTTCTGCTGATGGCTTTTCTGGTGCTAAATGAAAGGCCTTCAGGTCTTTCTGAATTCTGTAATGTTGAAATGATACATATGATATTTGTAAGGAGAAGGCAGAAGCTGATACTTTCTGTGTGAAGAGCTAGAAGATAACCAAATGCAAACACACGGTTGTCAATCTTACAAAAACTCCCAGAGAGATTTAACTGAGAGTGTGTGTGAATTGTTTCACCAAAAGCACCATTTTCTAGATCACAAAATGCCCATGGCTGAGCCAGAATGACTTACTTATTAATTTGCAAGAATTAGATTTGCACTAATACACATAAATACTAAGATTTTGCATTTCAGACACTCCTCTGCATTACCAGCAGCACTTTAAAGCTTTGATAACAACTCTGAGGTAGATCCAACAGCCTTACCTTGTACCTGCAAATTCAGAATGATTTCATCTGATCCCCAGTTGTTGCTGGCCACACAGCTGTAGTACCCAGAGTCTTCTGCTTTCACAGTCCTGATGACGAAGCTGCCGTTGCTGAAGATGCTCCTTCGCCCATCAATCATCACTAGACTGGGTGTCCCGTTACTACCTCACAGGAAACAAAGTGCATACATTAAAGAAGTTACAATCAAAATTACTCAGAAGTGGATTTTTTTTTGAAGCAACTAAGAATGGAAAGAGAGGAAAAGGCGCAGGGTGAGGTGTGTCCCTTTAATAAGGCAGCAAAGGAGTATTTTCTGTTGGGAAACACCTATCATTTGCTTAAAAATGCACTTTTCCTGGGCCCAGCGTGAGTGAAAACAGAAATTCATTCCTTCCTTAATTTGTTATTTCAAAAAAATACTGAAATAAGGATATAGGCAGTTCCTGGCTATGAAGTTCATCCTTATAAAATCCTAAGTATTTATATCAATTCACAAGATGGTTTCATAGCACTGTAGTTTCCCTGCTTACACAGTGCTTGGATGAAAATTATTGTCCATGTGTGTTTCCAAGTGGCTCTGTCAGACTGTGAAACTAAAGCTGAAAACAGAATAATGGAAAATTAAATACGTGCAAGGCATTTACTGCCCACCTCAGCACAAATCACTGTGTCAGGCACTTTGCTCTCTCAGAATAAAACCTTCCTGTCTGCCTGAGGATAAAACAAAAAAGACTCCTAAGTTTTACATTTGGAATGTTTACCTTTACCTCTTCTTCATTATTTTTTCTCCCTTTGATGCCTTGTAATCACCACAGCCAATTAGTTGAGGGAATTTCTAAACTCCTCATCTAGTGTGACCATGTGCAAATGACCACGAATAGTCCTCCTCCTTCCTGTCAGTGACCCAGGATCACCCTCCCCACAACCCTCAGGACTTTAAGCAAATGGGCTTTATCAGAGCTATACATTTAGTTGCTGGTTACCTATCCTTCATCCATTTGACTGTTGGAGCCGGGTCCCCCACAGCTTTGCAAGGGAGGACAATGTCCTTCATCCAGGGGGTTGTCACCGTCCCGCTGAACGTCAGAATCCTGGCAGGAGCTGGGTGGGAGAGAGCAAGAGAGACTGAAGTGAGGTGTCCATTCATAGAGCGCTTGGAAGGGAAATAGAGACATCCACAATGAAAGGGGGAAAAGCAAACCAATCCAAAAAAGGTGTTTTTAGGATAGTAATTTCTTTCAACTCAGAGTGTCAGCTATTCATACAAGCACAAACATCAGTACCTGAAAGACAAGTAACTAAAAGAGAGATGAGGCATAGGATTGGAAAAGTCTTTGTAGAGAAAAAGAGCAAACCCATTTATTTATCATCTTTACTGACTTTTTTATATTTTGCAGCAGAAATTGTGGATGAAAAGTGCGTCCAAGGGATGCTTTTCTCCAAAATTCCAGCAAGAAGTGTCCACAGTAGATGGGTGTCTTATAGCAGCTAATTTATTGCTACATCTCTTCTATAATAATTTTGGTATTAAGCAAAATAAACCTTCATGTATATATATATTAGTACATTGCAGAGTATCTCTGAAGTCCACAAATGTGAACAAACTAAAATCAGTTTGTATCAGCTCTCAGATCATCTAAATATATAAAAAAATATTTTAGTCCTGTACTTTCCATTTATAGGTTGTGTTAGAACTTCATTTGTTATTCCTCAAGAATGACCCTTGATAGAAATAGACTTGCTGTTGGCCTCTAAATATATATTTTAAAGGCATATACTGAATTCAGATAGAAAAATTACTGTATTTTTAGTCCTGATCTACTTTAGTTGTGCGCACTGATCAGAATTTATACTTAATAATCCATTTTGCACCAATTAGGAAAACATGAAAATGAGACCCAGCATCAAATATAACTGGGACAGTTAATCTCGAAAAAAGAATCATGCATAAAAGAACAGGCCTTGAAAAATTAAGCAAAATTACTTGAGTAGGCTGCAATGGGACTTGAGATATTCACAAAAAGAAAAGATTTCACAGATTATACAATCAGCTTGGACTGTGTTGCCTACGTTCTCTTCAAGCACTGTTGAAGGCCAAGCTTCTCAAGAGATTTTTTCCTCTGGTCAAAATTTTAACTAAAACCCAAGTAGCTGTTTAAAGATTTATGTAACAGACAAAGTGAAGCTTGGGTAATGGGACAGCATTACTTTCCTAACAGCCAAGCATCACCGTGTCCTATCCTGGCTAAACAGCAGCCGGAGATCCCTGGCTCCCTCCTTCCAGAGCTCTGAGGTTTAACCCTGTCAGGAGAGAGCCGTGGTTTGTGCTGCCCTGGGGAGGTGGGACACCAGAGTGATGCAAAGACGCTGAGCAGTCAGAAGCTCTCATGGATCAGGCTGGTTTTCCACCTGGGCACTCCTAAGGCCACATCTAGAAAAGATTTACACTGGGCTGCACTGCCACAAGCCGTCTGTGTTGGGTTTGCATGGCCAGGTTTTGGTAGTGGGGAGGTTACAGGTTGCCAGAAGCTGCCCCATGTACAGCAGATCTGATGAACTGATTGCAACCCCTATTCCCATCTTCCTGTGTTGCTGGGGAGGAGGAGGTCTAGCTGGGAAGGAGGGAGGGGTGTGGGGAAGGTGTTTTTAAGATTTATTTTTCTTCTCGTTATCATGCTCTGATTTTGTTGGTAATAAATGCAATTAATATCTCTAATTTGAGTCTGTTTTGCCTGTGACAGCATTTGGTGAGTGATCTCTCTCTGTCCTCATCTCAACTCATGAACCTTTGTTATATTTTTCCTCCCCTGTCCAGCTCCCAAAGGGAGTGATAGAGAGGCTCTGGAGGGTGTCTGGCATCACACCATGGGCTAATTAACCAAAGTAACTCAAACAGAAGAACGTTCAGTGCACCCCGAGACACAGAGTGAAATGCTGACTCCGCTGAAGTTGGTGTTAGAAGTCACATTTGTCTTCAGTGGTGCCAGGTTTTTGCTGCAGGAGGTGCCTCGTGGCTCTCATGCCATCTTTGAAAAGCAGCAGGAGATGCTGTCAGCTCTACCTACAAAACACACCTGTGAGCATCTGGACTGCTCAGATTCCTGTCCCACGCAAAATTCCCTCTGCAACATGAAGTCTGAAAATGCATTTAAAATTAAATACAAATAATTTTCTCCCTGGCCTCCCCACATTTTCAGTGTTTCTTGAAATATCCAGGTACTTCCAAGTGTTGCCAGTTCCTGCAGGACAAAGCACGTGGAAGACAGGAATCCTGCTGAAGCCTTCAGCATGGCGTGGCACCACTGTTAGCAAACTTTCCGTGTTATCCCTTTGTTTTTAATAGTTATTTCAACATTAATTCTCTCTTAAGACATCATAGGCTGGACATCAGATGTTGAAAGTGCAACTTTTATGTTGTAGCTCCTGGTTTTCAATATCCTGTGCCCCTCATTTCCTTTGTTAGTGTGGAAGCAACATAAACCTCACAGGAGCCTAAGACCGGGGTAAGATGATAGACCATAACTCAGAAGATTATCAGAAAAACACAGTGCACTATTTTTGTTAAAGTATCCACAGCTTTCTATGGATTTTCTTATTCCTTCCATGTACTGAGTGCTTTTAAAAGAAATGGCAAAACAGCAGGAATTTTTTCAAGCACAATTTTCTTTATAGCTGAACTTCTAACGATGTCCTGAGACTGCTAAAAAGTGCACAAAGAAAACTAGAAACAAAATAAATGTCAAGTGAAATCTACCTCAGAGCAACGGGTTTGAAATTCTAACAGGCATTCATGAGGTAAAAAAGCCTGGAATCTCACAGACCTCCTCCTTTTGAGCCAAGGGAATTTTTGGAATCATATGGGCAAGCTGCAGGGTTTGCTTCTTTGTTATCAAAGCTACCCACATGCCCAATCACTTCCCTCTAGCCTTACATTTGATGGCATGGCACTGGATTAGGGCTGCGTCTGTTCCTATTTTTTTTACAGATTATCCAATTATTAATTGAAGATAAAGAGGTTCCTTCACAGAACAGTGCACTCTCTTATGCTAATGCAGTTTTCTGCATGTTTGTTTGTTTAAATTACAAATCCTCTAACCTACATTTACTGTCACAGAAACAGAAATGGGCAGAAATTCTTTGCAAGACGCTGTAAAAACACGTGGTTTTTTTCTTCCTCTAGAGGACACAAGTGTGTTTTAAAGGTGAACTGTAGAGGGAAACTGAATAAGAGCTATGACAGTTCACTGCAGCTCAGCTTAAAACAAATAAAAGATCCAACAGTGAATACCCTGGGTCAGAAGATTCTTTCATTTGCTTTCTCACAGAAGAGGGTGGGCAGGCCCTGGCACAGGGTGCCCAGAGCAGCTGTGGCTGCCCCTGAATCCCTGGAAGAGTCCAAGGCCAGGTTAGACAGGGCTTGGAGCAACCTGGGATAGTGGAAGGTGTCCCTGCCCATGGCAGGGGTGGGACTGAGTGTTTTTTAAGGTCCCTTCCAACCCAAACCATTCCATGATTCTCTGTTTCCAATATCCCCTGTATTCCAGGGGATGAACCAAATCAAAGAAACAAACCAGTGTGTACTGCCACGTGAGCCCCACACATGATTTAAAAACATTAAACACACAAAGCAACATAGACTAGGGGGGGAAATCTGTTCACAATCAATGCTCAGGTAGTTTAAAAAAACAGGGGAAACACAGAAGTCAGAGAGTTGTCCCCAGAGGATCAGATTGCCAGGGGTCTGGACCTGTTATCATCATGCTGCCAGCAAATGCCATTCCCCATCAGTCACGGGCAGTAAATCGGAGGAACAAGTGCGTGCAAGGTTTTTTGTCTTCCAAATATACTTGATAGGCTAAACGCACATCTTTCAAGTCAGCAATGAAGAGTAATTTGAGGGGCAGGAGCACAGCTTGCTTACGTGGAGGCTGAACTTTCATTGCCATGATTATTTTCTGTTTGTTGGGGATTTTTTTTTATTATTTCTGTCAGTTAATTACAGAGAATAACAATCTGTTCTGAGAAATGAAGACATTAAAGAAAGAAAGAAATGTTAACTTGAATTAAGCTTTCATTTAAATTGGACTATCCATTTCACATCAAACCCCTATCTAGACATTCTCATTGTTCTCAAAGGAGTTCTTAAAGGGGTTATAATTAAGTTGACATAATTCAATTCAAAGTTAACTCTCATTAGCTGTCATGACGGTATCATTACTTGGACAGTTACTGTGCAGTAAGAGGAGCAAAAAAAGGAAGCAAACAACTACAAAATAATGGCCCACAGGATGTTTTTGCATTAGGAACTTACGGCAAAATCAGGCTATAACTGCTTCTAACCCCAGGATGTGCTGTTTGCTACAGATATATTGGGGAGTGAAAAAGGTCTTTGAGGCTTTGAGCTCTGCCCATCCCTCTTCATTGTGCAGCCACTGCCCTCAGCACTGATCACCCCTTTCTCCCAGCTCCCTAAAAAGCCCTGTGATGCACCCATAAAGGAAATTTTGTATGCGATACAATAATTTCTAACCTAGCTACATCCAAAGTTCATAAAATTGCTATCTATCCGTATTCCTAGTGCCCATCAAACCCTCCACAAATGGATTATTCATTACTTTTACAGTCCTAAGTGCATGTAAGAGGCTTTTCCTGAGCATCATCTAATGCAGACTTTATATTGGAGTATCACTACAAACTCTAAGGTTGACTGGATGCATTCTACTGTCCCTTGAAATAAAGTCTTCTTCAGACTGACCTGTCTATATTGAAGTAATTAATTATTGTTTCTTTTAAGTCATCTTGCCTTTTCATAAAAGTTATTTTTAAGTTCACTTATTTGTCATCATGGATTATGTTACATAAGCTTCAGAGGAGCAGAATTAACTCTGGTAAGCTGGATCAGTTTGAGTACATGTGGGTCAAGTCACAACTTCTCGATTTTTGGCAAACAGAGAGCAATTGCACACTGCAATTCCTCATAATGTGAGGTTCTGAATATTGGTGCCTGCAAAGCCTGAATTGATCTGTGTTCATCTTCGAACATTTCCCTCTTTTTAAAATGCATGGGGCATGGAAAAAGAACTTCTAGTGCATTTTGTGCAGGGTTTGCCTGCAGCCTCAATCCATTAGTATTGCACCATGTCTAATTATTTTTGCTCTTATTTGAGCATCTATTTTTATGCCTATTTTTGTTTCCCTTTTTCTTTTCATCACCACACATCCATTACACACAGGTGACAGCAAAGGAGGAGCACACTGAAACCTTTGCCCTGTTGCCCTGAGTTGTACTTTCACGATCTTCCTTCACTGGTGTCCTTTACACCCCTCATCCCCCTTTTAAGATCTCAGCTTTGGTCTCACTGATGTTCATAGTGCAGTGTGCAGTTATCCTACAATGGAAAAACTCCAGATTTTTCAGACCCTTCAGACTTTTCAAGGCCTTTCAGACATCCTTCAGGTCATTCCACAACGCTATGTAGCTACTAAGAGAAAGGATCTTCTGAAAGACTGCAAAAAAAATGGCAGAAAGAAGCAGAATATAAAGGTAACTCACTTGGCAGAAAAAACCCTGAAAGCACTGGTATGGGGAGCAAGCACTTCCCAGCTTATTCCAAGGCCTCCTTCCCTTGCTAGGCCCTCCCTGTATTTACACTGATAAATCTTCCATGTAGAGTAGTAATTCCATAGCTCCTACAAGCTTCCCACAGCAGCATTGAAAATATTGGTCTCACAAGATAAAACCTTCAGCCTGGAGAAGCCTGACAGAGGACAGACATGAAGGTTCCCATCACAAGCCTGAGGAACCCTGTTTGCAGCTTCTCTGCATTGGGAAGCTGCCATGTGTTCAAACAGTACCCTCCAAAACCAGCACCACCATCTATGACAATCACAGAACCCCAGAAGGGTTTGGGTTGGAAGGGAACTTGGAGAACACCCAGTGCCACCCCTGCCATGGGCAGGGACACCTTCCACTGTCCCAGGCTGCTCCAAGCCCCAATGTCCAACCTGGCCTTGGACACTGCCAGGGATCCAGGGGCAGCCACAGCTGCTCTGGGCAACCTGTGCCAGGGCCTCCTCATCCTCACAGTCAAAAATGTCTTCCCAAGATCCCATCCAGCCCTGCCCTCTGGCACTGGGAAGCCATTCCCTGTGTCCTGGCCCTCCAGCCCTTGGGAATTGTCTCTCTCCATGTTTCCTGCAGCTCCTTCAGGCCCTGCAAGGCCACAATGAGGTCACCCCAAAGCTTCTCCTCTCCAGGCTGAACAATCCCAGCTCTCCCAGCCTTTCCTCCCAGCAGAGCTGCTCCATCCCTCTGCTCATCCTGGTGCCTCCTCTGGCCTCTCTCCAGCAGCTCCACGTCCTCCCTGTGCTGGGCCCCAGGGCTGGGGCAGCTCTGCAGGTGGGGTCTCACCTGAGCAAAGGGGCAGAGGGGCAGAATCACCTCCTTCAGCCCTCTGCCTAAACTGCTTTTGATGCAGCCCAGTGTAACAGCTCTGATGTTAATCTACTGTCACCAAACTGGTGATCTACCAGCTAGACAGGCAGGAACAGGGAGATTTCCCATGGTGATGGAGTTTGCTCTTCCATGCAGAAAGTGCTTTCATATTGGTGGCACTAGGCTGAAGTTCAGCAAAGCCTTTTCAGAAAGTACCTGTCATCATGATGCACTAGACACTTTCTTTTATATCTTTACATCATTAAACACCCAAGTGAAGAATTAGCAGGCTTGTAAAACTGTAAAGCCAATTAAATTTATCTAATTTTGCAGCTCTAGGGATCTGTGCATTACTCTACCCATCCTGGCACAGGCTGTGATGGTACCAAGTTGAGTGGTAAAAAAAATAATCAATCTGAAGACCCCAGGTAGAGATTGAGTGGGATGGGACTCTTCTCACTTTGCTATTCAAAATGTTAGGCCTTCATTTCCAAGATGCTCTAATGTTGCAAGCATCACATCTCACAAGGCAGAATTCATAGGCCCCAGCAATATCTTTTAATAGAACAACTAATACAGCTGGAAATAAATATTCAAGATTTGAGGCACATTATCCTTTCATCATATCTGAAATAGAAGCAGCAAACTTCAAAGCTAATGCAAGTAGAGAACAATTGTTCAGAGTTTAGATATGTTAATCACACCGTTTTACACAGAAGATGGCACTTGAGGAGTACACAAGACATATTACTAAGGAAAGGAATGATAAAGAAGTTGCCTTGTACAGCAAGGAAAAGAAACACATTCAGAGGGGGAGAGGCATCACCTGCAAACCCCCCGTACCCAACAACTGAAGAAAAAAACTGCTCCAAAAAGCGATCTATTCCCTTCTAAGGTAGGTTGGATGAGTTACCCCCTGGAGGAGCACGTCATCCCCTCTCTGCTGACTCCAGCAAAAGCTTGAGCAATTAGCTGCGAGCTGTCACCTCGCTTTTTGCAGGGAACTGAAGCTGCTCCTGACAAAGCCCACCCTCAGCGAGCAGTGAGGCACAGAGGGGCCACGTGCCCATTCTGGCAGTAATTAGCATCGCAGAGCCCTGGCTGGCTCCGAGCAGCTGTCACGGTACCTTTGGCCAGCGGCTCCACAGTGATGATCTCGCTGCTGTTGCCTCTTCCCGCAGCCGTCACGGCCACCACCCACACGCTGTACTGGCGATTCCGGCTCAGGTTGGGGATTCTGTAGGAAAATGAGTCGGGAGAGGCTTCAAACTCGCTGATCACCTGTGGTGGGAGAGACAAATGTTTCCAGGCTAAAATAAGCAGTATTTGGAGAAAATGTGAGTGCTACAAAGCCTGTTACTTCAGGGCTCTTCGGATGAGTATCAATGGCTCCAAACAGATGGCAGATGGCAATAAACAGAGCAGACACAGTAACTTGTTGCAGTCCATTCATATTCAGTGAATTTGTGCCTGTGCCTTGTTTACAGATTGGTTTTATTCAGATTAGGACTTTTATGTGCCATTTATTTTTACAGGGCTGGATTAACAACGGAAGTGAACAAGTAGGGTTAAATTTTACCATCAATAGTTCTGACAAACTGATTTAGCTCTACACAAAACTTTCCCAACAGAGGATTCAGTCCTGCATCTGCTGTGAAATATGGAGTTTACTATTTTTGTCACCTAGAAACTTTGGTGCTCCTTATTCCTGGGTTTTGGTGGTTTATCCCTTCAGCAGTGGAGCGAACCAAGGAATAAAACTGTGTTCTGTAGTAGACTGTTCAAGCTTCCCCCAAGTCTAGTTTTGTTTAGTCACGAAATTACTCCCATTCAAAGACTCCCAGCTGAAGGTCATCTCAGCCAGTTGGCTGCATTAGCAGGGAAGGACAAGTGCTGGAAGAAATGCCAGTTCAGTCTCTCCTCTGTCACTCAAGTGCCTCGGCCCAAGGGCTGCAGCAGAGCCAACCAGCTGCTCTGCAGTCGCTGCTCATCCATGAGAGGTTCTGCATCCTGCTCGCAGCAACCCGCACAGGGAAAGGTGTGGAGGAACCTATAGATCCCTCCAGGGGGCTTTGTGAGCCTCAGCACATCCTCCACAGGAAGTCTGAGAAGGGAAACCTCAGCTCTGAGCAGCGTTACAGTGCTCAGTATTGCCACTTTTATTTCTGACATGGGCTTTGTGATGTCTGCACGTAAAAATAGAGGGGTAATGAACCATTGGAATGAATAATACTCACTTCCCTGTGCAGTGCTGAGCCTGGTAATGGCTAACTAACACTAGGCTAAAAATAATTAGAAGGTTAATGACGTAGAAAAGAAGATTTTAGCAGGAATCAGCATTAAAAATAATACATCAATGTAACATAAACTTGGTTCAGACCGACAAAGTGTGCAAGGAATCTCTTTGATATACAAATATCAGCTTGTGGTAAAGGCCAATTCCACCTGATTAGCATTTCAAAAGGCACATCGACCTGAAAACATTGGAATATGTAGTCCTTCAAAGTGAATTCCAAATAAATAAGAGATGTTTCTGAGATATCATTAAACACCTTTCCATGTGAACTGGCAGACAGTTTCAGCTGCTGAATGGGTCACTGCACTTCTCTTTTCTTGAGCTGGCATCTCCTACAGCCAGGGGAAGAGGGCAGTTCATCTCCTCTCACATTTGAAGTCCAGAGTGAAGACATCTGTCTCTAAGCCAGGCACCTCGACTCCCTTTGGAGACCACACAAAGGCTTCTACAAGAACACGTTTTGTTCCTTCCGTGGAGAGGGACTTTTCTGGGAAGACTGGCTTGCTCCAGCTAAGTCCCCCAGGCTCAGAACAAGCCCAAAGGGAGACCTTGCCATATTTTCTAGCCAAACTCATTGCCCCTTTGCTTGTCAAAATGCCAAATTAGTTTGTCCCATTTAGCCAGCATTTGCTGGGGTTCCACTTCTGAGGTGAAGAGGTCAGTGCAGCCAGACACCTTTATTATTATGTGAAATATTGCAGCAGGTTTTGAGAACCATCTGCCTTGACATTTACACAAGAATATTGGACAAATGCCCGTAGCTTGACAGGCTGGATCTTTGTGAGGTCATACATAAAAATTAATGTATTGATCATGGCAGAGGAGGCTGAAATTTAATATTCATGAGGCAGCATTTCCTATGGTTAATTTGAAAGTCAAACAGGCCAGGCTGTTTCTGGCACCTGGGCTCCACTCATTAATGCAGTTACCTAGCACAGTTCCTCCTAAACCACCTATTGACATGGGACATGAATACAGCATTTAGGAACAGCTAAACATCACAGAATTCCTTATTGCTAACTTTCATTCCAGCAACCATCAGCTCTTTCTCACTGGAACTCCAAAGATGGACATATAGCAGAATTTTCTGCTCTTAAACTTTTAAAATGCTGTGTTTTCAATTCCTTTCTTTCTCCCAGCATCGTTCGCCTATTTGCATCTGTGGCTATTCCAAAAGTAAAATCAATTATTCTCAGAATTAATTTATTAATCGAATGTGGTAAATGCATCTTCACTACATTAACGACCCTCATTTTCTTAAAACAAACTGCTGCAGCAAAAATTTTGGTTTCTAACTAGTTAACACACATCTCGTGTTTCTGCAGCTCACATTCCCTTTTAAACACTTGGGGATGCTTCAGTGACAAATAATCGATTTTACTTTAAACTTTTGCCTGTCATTTCAATTAGCCTAACATGTCAGAGACTTTGATTACACAAGAAGAAAAAAAAGGCAGCTTTGTCAGCAAAGAGAAGATTAAACAATTGAAATAAGAAATATTTAAAGGAATGTCACCTTGTCACATATTGGCCCGTGCATGTGCCAGTAGAAAACACAAACTGCTGTGCTTCAATCTCAGAAGCAGTAACATGCTGGCTCAAGGGATTTTTTTTCCTAACTGCTATTTTTCTTCAGCTTATAGATGATGGGTTAATTTTTCTTCTGTCTTTAGCTCACTGTCTAAAGACAGACATAGATCAGTCTCTGGAAAGCCAGCAGGGGCTGTGAAGAATAAAATTAAATCAAAGTCCTTTATCAGGATGCAGTCAATCTGCTTCCCAAACCAGGCAATGGCAAGAGATGCTGAGGAACAGCTGATGCAGGGAACGTCATTTTCCTCTGCAACTTCAGCCCTATTGGTGTGCATTCCTTTGCACACTTTGAAGCAGCATGCCATCTCCTGGCATTTCTGACTCCTTTAAATCACAATTGAATAGGTAATCTGCATAAACTCTGATCCCTCTGGCTTCTATTTTTGATTGTTTCTTCTATTTGTTGGTTTGTTTGTTGTGTTTTTTAACAGAACCTGGGAAAAAATTCAGAAGAGTGCTATAGAAAAAAACAAATTTTTACAGTTTTCCAAGCAGCCAGGGAGTTTCCCAAGCAGGGAGTTAAGACAGCAGATGGCATTTACCGTGGGCTGGAAGGTTATTTAGTGAAAGGCAGCCTGCACCTTGCTTACAACTGGTTCTACACAACTTCTGATTAGATAAGTGAACTATAGATCTCTATCCTCTGCAAGTTGTAGGAAACCTGGAAGTGAACTTGGAAAGCCATATTGAGACTTTAAGGGCATGAGTGAAAAGGAAGAAACAGCCCAGGCTTGTGGTGTGTGTTGTGAAGTAAGAGCATATACAAGTTGGTTACCTGTGTAATTGGCTGCCTCATGGTGAAAATTAAATAAATAAAAAATAAAAATAAAAATAAAAATAAAAATAAAAATAAAAATAAAAATAAAAATAAAAAATAAAAATAAAAATAAAAATATTACCTAGAGTGGGATGTGTGTTTTCACTCCAATTTCAGGTAGAAAATATGGCATCATCTGAAAACAGAGCTGAAAGGACTCTGAGAGATCACCTGGGTCTGCCTTTCTTCTTTAAACCAGGTTCACCTGTGTCTGCACAATTTCAAAGAGATGTTTCCCCCACCTGATTTTGAAGACTTACAGTAAAAGGAGATTTTGTAACTCCCTAGGCTGCACAACCTATTCCATTGCTTAACTAATCTCATGATTAGAAATCGTTTTTTTTAATCTAGCTTGAGTTTCCTGCTGCAGTTTCAACCCATAGCTTCTTTTCCAGTCTATTAGGAACATGAAGAATAGATTATTACCTTGATCTTTGCACCGGTCTTTAATCTACATGAAGTTTTATCGTTCCTTTCCCCACCACTACCCTTATCTTTTTACAACTAAATAACTCCAGTGCTTTCAGCATTGTCCAGAAATCCCATTTTCTCTATCAGTTTCTCTAATAATATCTGCTGTTGTCCTTCAGACTGTCTAAAGATGGTCCATAGCTTTCTCACAGTTTCCAAACCTGTATTCAACAATTCCAGGGATTCTCATTTGGCTTTTCATGACAGGATTATAAAGGCTGTTAATGTTCATCTTGGGAGGCACAATAACCTCAAAATCCTCTTCTGAAGAATCAAGACAATTGCTTTCTACCCAGTATTTCTGCAGTTGGTTATTAAGGTACCCATTTTCTTGCTAAATTTTATCCAACTTTTTCCAGACCAATTTCCCAGTTCATCAAGACCTGCCTGGATTCCATCTGTGTCTCCTGTGTACATGCAATCCCTCCCAGCCTTGTATCTCCTGCTAATTTAATAGGCAGCCTCTCTATTTCATTATCCAGGTCAGTAATGGAACCACTGAACAGAAGTGGACTCAGGAGAGACACTCGGGCCGCTCCCTCCTGCCCACAACAACAAGCCACTGGTTCTGCAGCCTCCCACAGAACAGCACTGAGTTTGTTATATCTGGCCTGAGCTGGATCAGTGAAATGGTGTTTGCATGGCTGGGTTTCTCTCAACAAACATCCATCCTCTGGGCTTAGTTCCCCTGCTAAATGGGAGAGAGCCAGGCGGCGAGTTGAGCACACCATCCCAGTGATCCACATTGATTTTGAGCTTGGTTTCTAGCTCAGTTTTGTGCTGCTCTAAATAGTTCCTTTCAAAACAATTCTGCTTTGGAGGGGCTCATGATGAGCAGTGTAGACTGACATCAGTCACCATCACATCCTCCTGGGGCCAGGTGCTGCTCCTCGGGCCCCGTTTAATCACCCGTACAGATGAGGCCTAGAACAAGCACTGAGCCTCATTAGTGATTAAAGTCTTCAATTCCACATGGTAAAAACACAAGCATCTTCATCTTTATACACAACTCCATCCCAGAATTGTCTACCCTGCCCTACGTCAGGCATTTGCTGCTCCTGGAAACCACAGAATCATCAAGGCTGGAAGAGAACTTCAAGACCACCCAGTCCCACCATCACCCAGCACCATTATCACCTCAAACCATGTTCGAAAAGCCTACATCCAGACTCCTCCTGAACACTTCCAGAGACAGTGATTCCACCACCTCCCTGAGCAACTCATTCTAATGCCTGACCACTCTTTTCAGTGAAATTTCCATTTCTAGTATCTAATCTGAACCTCCTCAGGTGCAACTTCAGGCCATTTCTACTCATCTTTTCACTTGAGACATGGCAGAAGAGACCGACCCCTGCCTCACTAAAACCTCCTTTCAGGGAGTTGTAGACAACAATGAGGTCCCTCCTGAACCTTCTTTTCTCCACACTGAAGGACCCCAGTTCCCTCAGCTGCTGCTCCTAAGACTTGTTTTCCAGACCCTTCCCCAGCTCTGTTCCCTTCTCAGGATGCGCTCCACCACTTCAAGGTCCTTTTGTGAAGTGAGAGGCCCAAAACTCAACGCAGAACTCAAGGGGCAGAGAGTACTGAGATGTTTTATTCTAAAAATCATGTTTTAGAGTCTCCTGGACTCACAGGTTATCCAGTACTGGGGGCTGCACAAAGTTGTTTCTACCTGGAAGCAAACTGGGGTAATAAAAAATCAATTCATCTCTGTATTTATAGAGAATGAACTTCAAGTTCTGCATCCCTGAGCAGAGCAGACAGACCACTGATGTGCCCTCTCAGTGAACTCCCTATGGATGTGAAAGTCTGCCTGAGGTCACGAATTGTACTTTTCTTGAGGACTGCTGGCTTTTGCCTTCTTTTCACTGATGGACAGACTCTCGGAGCTCCAAATAACCACCAGTCCTGGACCATGGTCTCCAGTAAGGCTCTTGGCTGCTGCTTTGGTCTAACAATGGTTTCTGTTCAGGTGTTGGCTCATGTTTTGAAATGTGGCATCTGCTCTTCACTCAGCGTTATTGAAGGTAACTGTTGGAAACAGAAGCTGTGCACAAAAGTGAATGCAGCTGCCATATAACATTGTAACTTTTCTTTTTCCCCCTTAATTGTGGAACTAAAATGTTAGAAAGTTTCAGATGGAAATTTTGGAAAGAACAGAGGCAGTTCCCTGCCTTCCCAATGGCAGGAAAATCCTGCCAATCCAAAGAATCAAAGAATCACAGAATCACTGAGGTTGGAAATGACCTGCCAGACCATCGAGTCCAAGCTGTGCCCGATGCCCACCTTGTCCCCAGCCCAGAGCACTGAGTGCCACATCCAGGCCTTCCTTGGACACCTCCAGGGATGGGGACTCCAACCCTCCCTGGGTAGCCCCTTCCAATGTCTGACCACTCTCTCCAGGAAGAAATTCTTCCTGATGTCCAGCCTGAACCTCCCCTGGTGAAGTTCGAGGCCATTTCCTCTTGTCCTAGGAGAAGAGCCCCACCTCCACCTGGCTGCCCCCTCCTGTCAGGGCGTTGTGGAGAGCCAGAAAGTCCCCCCTGATCCTCCTTTTCTCCAGGATAAACACCCCCAGCTCCCTCAGCTACTCCTGAATTCTCATTTCCAGCAATTACACCTGTACAAAAACCCACTGTCTGGACTTCCAGGTAGCCCACTTAGGGTCCAGCACCTGCCTGTCCCTTTGGAGCACCTCCTGGAGAGTCCATCAGCCTCCTGATGAGGGAAGCAGCATGTGGTGTCATGGGCTGGTGACCACAGGAAGGTCAGGACACCAAGGACTTATTGTCAGACTGTATTGATATCCCTGGGTGTGAGACGACGTAGTGAGACAAGAAAGGAGGTTTATGAAAAAATCAATATCAAATTTGTTTTGGTAGGGCTTTACAAGGAGACCTTTTAAAAATCATATAAACCAGCACATCATCAGAATCAATTTCTACTCTGTCACATCCCTCCTGAGGTCTGCTCTGTGACAAAAATAAGATAGGCAAAAAACGTAAAGTTGACAAAGCAATTAAAATAATGAATGTACTGTGTTCAGGAGCTGGCACCAAAGATGTGAAACAACTACGAAAAGGCTAAAAATAGAACATGTGGTATATTAAAAAAGACGCATTTTAAATACCATCCAATATAAGGTTTTAAAATAACCCCCAAATTATGCACTATTTCTATGCTAAATAAAGCACACAGGAATTAATAAGCATAAATACCGTCATGCTGTAAAAAGTGCTATATAGATACAGTGATAAATACTGCTTGTAACACACAAATCAATGAACATATATTTAAAATTCATCCTTACAGAATCTGCTGACTCTAAATAAACTTCTGTTCAACAGTAACTTTAGCTACTTAGCCAACTTCTGTCCGCTACTTCTCCCCTTTTTCCCAGAGATTTTCAGCATACTTTTAATCACTGAAAGTTCTACAGTATGTAACAACAAATCATTTGTGCCTTACAATTGCTTCAACTCTATTTTCCCAAGTTTCCTTTTATTCGAGTCTTTAATCTGGAGAGGAAACGAGGATCAGAAAGTGTGATGCAAACCCAGAGTTAGAATTTGCACAGATCCTATGCAAAATCAAGACAAAACTTGTCTCTGCCTGAAAGAATTGAGTGGAAAACACCTGGATGATGAGCATTTATGACAGCTAACAGTTTAAAGACCTAGGTTAAGATAATTGTATATACTTCCACGTCTAGGTTATGTCGCAGATCATCTGGTTGAAGATAAGCATGTATACTTCCTCTAGAGTAAACAAAGAGATGGGAGGCTTTCAGAATATCTATCCAGCTTTTCCCAGACATTTAGCTTCTTTCCTTTAATGAAAGAAAATCCTTGATGACTCTAGAATACGCACTGGTGTCTCTATTCCAGGTGTCTGAAGTCAGAAGAATTAAATCCCACTTAGAGTCTATGAATTACAGACAGGGAACAGCAATTACTTCCACACAGCAACCCCATAGTCTCCTGTGTATGCTGGTTAAATCACATATTTTATTTTCCCCTTAGTGGTTTAAATAAAAGCAAAAAAATGAAACAAATATAGAAGTCTAACAGGCTTAAGAGTATGTTTCTCACAGCAAAATAAGCAAATCAAAAAGATCAGTAACTGTCTGCCTCAGATGTTGGTCAGTTTCCAGTATTGATTATGTTTCCAAGTAAATTGACTTGGGCTTTGGCCAAATATAAGATTATTTCCCTCTTCTCCATCACTACTTTGCACCTCTTCATCTACCACCTATTCCAAACCCAGCTGTTTCACAGAAATATTTCCAGGCCAACAAGAATCTTTGCTGGGCTTTCAGCTTTTGGATGTTTCTATGTCCTTTGGAGAAGTCCAGAAATGTAGATTAGAGTTTTCAAAGATTCTTTCCAAAACAGGTACCTGGGGCTGACCGTAGGGTTGGCACTATGAGATAATTCCTAATCATCACCCCTATTTCAGCATTAGGGTCTGCTTTGTGTTCTGGTTCCTCATCCACCTCATCCAGTTCATCATGACAGCATCATCTGGGGTCTTTGCAGGAATATTCTCACTGCATTCACCTGGTTCGACAGTTCTGGAATTTCTTCTCCTTCCAGTCCTCAGACTCCTGGTCTTTTGGGACCTCAGTCAAGGTGGGTTTAAGGGGCAAACCATCTCTTAGCAGAATCCCACAGCTAAGCAACAGTTGCATCAACCAACATGTCAAAACTACTGCCAGGATTAAAGACCAGAGAATAAACTGGTTCTTCCTATCTGAAACCTAGGATTTTTAAAATGTACCTGTATGTTTTGCAAGCTTCTTGTCATATTTGCCAATCTTTGGGTACTTGTGCTATAAAGTGAGGTGAAGAGAAAATACAGACCAATAAAATCATTTGGGTGTCGATGAACAGTATGACATTACTCAATCAGAAATACACATATTAAAGTCTATTTTGACTTGTTGATTAGAAAAGTGTTGTCATTATGGTTGTTGTTGCTGTTTGGGTTTTGCTGATGTGCTGGTGTGTCGCTCACTAATAGGAGCAAACATTCTAAACAGGATTTTCCTGCTGTTTCCAGCAAAGTGGGTCATTAATTTGTGCATCACTCTATGCTTTCTCCACAGAAAGCCTGGAGATTAATGGAAAGGAGTCATGTAAGTAGAACTGCACTACAAAAGCATAATAAATGGAGACCATTCTCCTTTCTCGGTGATTTTCCTTTTCAGGACACAGTCAGCTGGCTCTTGTCTTTCCTCCACTCGTGTGGAACTCAGTTAAGATGTGAAATAAGATGACCTCACTCCCACTCTCTGATTTCCTGATAATGAGAGCTAAGAGCAGAACTTGTTTGGGAGACTGTGCACAGAACGTGTTCAGATGGGAAAGACAAGCAGTCCTGCCAGGGGCCTAAAATGTCATATGAGTTTTATTGGAGACTTTTAACTTATGAGACATCTTGGTGTCAATTTCATGTGTCTCTTTTCCTCCAAGGGTTGCATGTTAACTCTACCACTGTCTGCTTTCACTTGTTGTATACATATTTGGACCAACTTTTCAAGTTTTAAACTTTGATATAATTAAAGAACTGAGGTTGGAAGGTTCCTCTGGAGGTCACCCAGTCCAACCCCCTTCTCAAAGCAAGTTTAATTGTATCAAGTTGCTCAGGGATGTGTCTAGTGAAGTCTTGAAGACTTCCATGCGTGGAGATCCCACAGTCTGGGCCCCAGCTTCAATATTTGACCAGGATCTCATGGTGATTTTTTCCTCCAGCTGATCAGAATTTCCCATGTCAAAAATTCCCTGTCCTTGTGCATAGGTACTTTCTCATCCCTTCCTGCACCAGGAAATCCTGATCCTTACCCTTCTTTCTCCAGCCCTCAGCACTCTCCTGCTTCTTTAGGAGATGTTTTTAACCTGTTCTGAGATCAAAGTTTCCCAGGCTGGCTAACCTGTGTGTCACAGCGACCTTTTCCAGACACTTTCTGCCATCTAAATTTCACTTAATCTAATCCCACTGATTCTTCCTTAAGCATGGTACTGACCCGAATGCAACAAGAGGCTGTTGATGGTTTTTTGGGAGTTTTGTTTTTTTGTTCTTTTGTTATTTCTTCTTCAGAAACCCCCAAATCTCCTTTTCTGTCACACTTTCAAAAGCCCTGACAATGCACATCTACAGCCCAAGGCAGCAGGTGCTGGAGAAGCCAGATCCTACAAAAAGTTGGACATAGATGTGGTAGGAAGTGGGGAGAAGCAAGAGTGTAGGCTATGAGTTAGCACAAAGGATAATTTTTCTAACTTAAGTTCTGGCATGTTCTTATATTTGAAGAATGAAAGACCCAAGAAGTCTTATATTTCTGTATTTTTCCCTACCTTTTCAGAATAAAAAAGAGCAAGTTTTAACCTAATTATGCCTGTAGAATACTACAGACACAACAATTAAACGGTGTGAAATTGGATCCTTGCTTGCCCTTTATCTTGGCCAGAGAATAGACTGCAGTGGAGAATCTTTTCCATTTTTCACACATTAATCATATTTGTGGTTTGAAACATCCCAGGCAAATACTGTCCTTAGGGCTCAAAATATTTAAACAGGAATTGCCCTTTGTTCTATACATGAGCAGCAGAAGCTTTAAAAGCTTCTGCCTTTGCAAAGCAAACTGAACAGTGCAAGAGGCAGCGAATCTTCATTTTATAATGTCAGGGTTGTATAAGGGTTGTGTTTGTAATAAGAATATGGACAATACGACCAACAGAGTTAATTCTTTTTCCTGTTGGTGACTTAAACACCAAAGCAGTGTTCTTGTGTAAAGGACTGTCGTTAAACTCTCTGAAGTATATTGTATTGGCTTGTTCTCAGCACTAAAATACAATCTGCAAAGAATGCAGCTTCCCCATCAGTTTAACTTTATCCCTGTCCTTTTCTCTTTCTTCTCACTGCTGCCTGAAAACTGAGTTTGCCTTTCTGCTTGAATAGCAAACTTTTAACAAAGTTATTTTGCAGCCAGGGCTGTGACTGATGGATGAAGTTTTTAGGGCTCCATACCTGCAGCTACAGCACTTGCTACTAATGGTGGCAGAAGGGATGATAAAGACACAGGTCTTTTATTTATTCTCCTCCTCACCCTAATTTAAGACCTCTTCCTCTGTCAGCTACTTGTCTCTGCCAGCAGTGAATCAAACAAGAACTTCCCTGGATATATTAAGTGTATCTGCACAGCAGTGTTGGCATTTGAGCAGCTCTGCAGCAGGCTGGTTTCACTGCAAAGCAGCTCTGAATAAAACAGCTCTTTAGCTCACAATCCATTTCAGAATAAAAGATAACAGAGCATATTGTTAGAAATAAAGCTGAGGGAATGTGTCCTATATTGAATATGTCCTGAGGGCTTGCCTTTGTTTAAAAATGTCCAACTTGGCTTCTGGAAACTGAGACCCCAGTGTGATCCCTGCCTCCCTCAGCACACAGGGCTGATACAGAAGATTTCTGCAAGCCACAGCTCCTGCTGATCTGCAGAACATTGGTACAAGGACTCACAGATACATGTTGTAGGTATTTACACACACACACATGTGCATATATCTATTTGTGTGTACACACACACCTGCATGAAGGTAACAGCAGGATCATGGAATCACAGAATGGTTTGGGCTGGAAGGGACATTAAAGATCATCTGTCCTGGGGGCAGGGACACCTCTCAGAACTCTACACATACACATCAGCAATTAATAAAAAGCACAAACGCCTCCAAGTGCCTCTACCTGGAGCTAAGGTATAGTTCTATGATGGTTCATACAAAGCCCTGCATAATGAACACCGCAACAATACAGCAGTAAAATTCAGTTCAGGCCAAGAGCAGCAAAAAAAGAGCAACCATTCTTGTCATTGTCTATCTCTGAGGTGCTCCAAAAGGTAACCACAAAATAGGAAGATTTGTATGTGAGAGAGCCACAGGGTAAAGAAAAATATTTTTAGCTGGAAGATGTTTATTTTATTGGGGATGTAAATAGAGGAAAAAATGTTGCTAGCAAAGCCCCAGGAAGAAGCACTGCAGCTTTGTGCATGGAAAGTAGCTGAAGAAGGCAGCAGCACCATCTGGTGTTCTCTCCAAGCCCCCAGAGAAGTGCCTGGTCCCCACTCATAGCTGTCCTCTAAACTCTGACCTCTTTAACTCACGGAGTGCCATAGAAATGTTTGAACTGTGATGGGAAATCTCCAGCTAGTTTACATTTAAAAGTGTGCTAAAGATAGGTTTTTTTGCTACAATTATGAAATTAATGGATTAAGGAGACAGTAATCCCAAAACAAAAATCATAGAATCATGCAATGGCTTGGGTTGGAAGGGATCTAAAAGAACACCTCGTTCCAACCCGCTGCCATGGAGCAGGGAAATTTCCACAAGCCTGAGGAACTTTTGGAAATTTCTAGAACAATATTTTCCTTGTCTATCAAACCAAGTTTGCATTTTGTACCTTTGGTGGGAAGTCCTGCTTAAAACCAAAATGCAAACCTTGGATAAAACCTAAATCCAAACCTCAGGTCTAAAACAAGTAAGTATTGTTTTCAATCCACATGAAAATAAATATGTATCAGTATTAAGAGAGAGCAATTGGCCTTTGTGTTTAAAGATTCCTGAATTTCTTTGTGATTTAGAAAGGAAGAAAGATAACCTGACAGTCAGTTCAAATTTCCTCCTGTCACTTTCTCAGCAAGTAATAGCACATAGAGCTAGAATGGGCAAATACTCCAGGCATAAATAAGCCTATTCACAAGCAAATATGTTTGTTTAAAAGTCATTATGTTCCTTCACACATGAATACTCAAGCCAAAAAGGCAGGAACTTAGATGAAAGCAGGGTATATAAATACATGCCTCCAGCTGCAACAGGGCTTGTGCAGCTGGTCCTGGAAAATGTAACTTGGTACACTCTAAACTAACCAAACCTTGAAAAATACTCCACTTCGACTGTATATTTTGAAATTATTTGTGGGTTAATGCTCTGCAATAGGTTTGAAACAAAAATTTGATAGGTGGAATAAACCAAATGCAACCCTCACGTCTCTCTGTAGCTCCAGGATCTCCCTTTGGCCTTGCTCAGGGTAAGCAAAGGGCAGGAGAGGAAGCGGCAGGGAGAGCACCAAGGACGGGTATCTGCAAATCCTCTGTGTCAGCCCTACACAGAGGCCGTGGGACTTACTGTGGGGTAGGGGTGTGAGCAGAACACGGTGTATTTCCGGATGATGCCGTTCAGCTTCAGGGGAGGCAGCCAGGAGACAAAAACCGTGGAGGCTGAAGCAGCAGCTGCTTTAACTCCGGCGGGAGGACCTGGAACTGGAAAAGCAAAGTGTGTTGGAGTGGCCCAAGGCAGATATTCAATCATCCCAGTGTAAGAGAGGAGCTAAGAGGAAAAGGGCAGCATGGTGCTTTGGTGGCTGTGTCCGCATGGACACTCTGAGTTAGGGAGCAGCCTCCACACTGCCCATTCCAGGGAGAACGTTTGGGGACTGTGGCCCTATCCTTAAGAGGGGAGAGGATCTTCTTCAGAGGGTCCCAAAGCAGAACCTGCCACTGATGGTTAAACTTTTGTGAAGTATCCTCTCCAGCCTGCATGAAGTCATAGAATGAACCCGAGAATGGTTTGGGTTGGAACTTAAATACCATCCAATCACACCCCCTGGCATGGGCAGGGACACCTTCCACTAGACCAGGTTGCCCAGAGCTCCATCCAACCTGGTCTTGGACACTTCTAGGGATTGGGCATCCACTGAGAAACCTGTGCCAGGGCCTCATGACCCTCACCCTAAAAAATTTCTTCCCTAGATCCAACCTAAATTTCCCTTTTCAGTTGGAACCCAAATGCACGCGTGAAAATATTTTGTCTGTGGTCACTGAAATTGCCAAACAACACATTATTATGAATTACCAGCTTTGAACACACAACCCATGCCAAACTGTTATAAATAATACACGTGTGGACAGTTTAATGGACACCCAGAGTAGAGATGTGAATTTAATGAAGTGGAGTGTAAACGAGCAGCTTGCACTGCCTGACGTGACCCACGGCCAGCAAGGGCCACGACGTGTGAGCAGACATCTGCCCACACAGAATCCTTGTCCCTCGCCCTGCCCTCCACAGCTCAGACCTCTCTCTGGCCCTGCAATATGAACACATAGCTATTTCTCTAATTACAGCAGCTATCTACATAAGACATCAAAATTATCACAGAGAAAGAGCTAAAACCCCCCAAACCTCCTGTCTAAATCCATGTGGAAAAAGCTCCAGCTCGGAAATACTAAAATCTTGCCGCGTAATCTTAACTACATCCCTTTGCAGCCCTGCATTTTGGGAAAGGTTTTAATTTCATGAGCATATGTTGTTTTTCAAACACACATTACACTGTACAATGTTCTCCAACTTTGGAAACACTCTTTCACTAATGTGCAAAATCGCTAGATTTTTTTCCTGCACGCTGGAATATCACATTACACAGAAGCTTGTTCTTAAACAAAACAAGGGCTACATTTAACATCAGATTAAATGGGTTTAAATTCTCCTGAAAAACACACCTTGTGTCAAAATATTTGAAAATATTTTAAAAAGCAGGAAAATAAATGATTTGAAAGATATTTTAGCACTGCATTGGTCAATATTCAAGTCAAATTATTAAAATAGACATGTCTTGATAATTGCTGCATAGGTTATTAAAGACAAAATGAAACAGTTCTCTGAACTCTGTTCTCTACAGAATTACTGCTTCATGAGAAATCTGATATTTTTGTCTGATTTCAAGTAAAACTACCAAAATGTTATAATTTCCAGGGCAATTACCATTGCAATGCCTGATCAGCTTGCTTTATTTTCACAGAAAACGGTTACTGTGCAGTATAGAGGCAAAATCCCTTGTCCAGCCAGGTGATATTTGCAGATAAATCCTGAATCTTTGTTGTGCCTCAATTAAGCAAGCAGATATTTTGGTGCTACAGAACTTTGCCCATAAAGAGAAGCCAGCCAGCCAGCCTGGGATCTAAATTTGCTCAGCTTTGTGTAAAAATGATGTGAGGTGACCCTCAATTTTATATCTGCATAGCTGCTCCTGGAAGACTTGAGAAAACTGACAGGCACCACTCAGTGCAACATCTCTGGATGTGCATTTTCTATTTATAGTGTGCTGAGAGAGCTAATTAGGCATCAAGTGAGAACGTCAGGATGATAATTGCATGCAAACCCAGCCCCTCGCTGCAAAGGGGCTAATTCAGTTAGCAGCTCTATCCAATGCAGAGTAAATATTGATGCTTGACAGCATCCAACTTGTTATTTATACCCAGCTCATTAGAAATGCTATTTGCTCCCGCTGCTGAAGAGTGAAAGCTGGCTCTCCAGGGTAATTACCTAACCCACAGGAGGATTCCTTTATGGATAGCAATGTTTTCTGGAAATCAGTGCAAATAGATAGATGAGGTTAATGCAATTTATTGTTAAATTAGGGTGTGATCTATAGGGACAGGTTCTGACGGTAATTGGTCATGGCTGTCGACTGTTGAGGGATTAACTCAGAATTCATCTGGCATTTTCCAGTCATTGGGTCTGTGTGGGAAACATTCCTTGTCATTGCTGTGTTGCTGTCTGGTGTGAGACCAGCAGAAAGAGGGGCCAGAGAGAAAGTCAGGAAGAGATACAATAATGAAATTTCCAACCCAAGGACCCCTCCATCTCCTTGGCTTGGAACCAGGCAGCAGTTTTTGCAGTGGTGCAAAAATTATTCTGAAAATTCATTTATTGGTCCTCTTTTTGCTGCACTGCTGGGTTGTGCACATGAATGCTGTGTGTCATCCCACTGGGTGTGTGGAAGTGTTTATGTTTCCTTAGCAGGAATCCTGCAGAATTTCATCTGGTGCCTTCCAGGCCACCACTGTCCTCTATCCAGAGGGTAAAGTCACAGGTCAAACCCATCCCCTGGACCTCATATGAGTTATCTCAGCATTAATTGAAACATTTCTTACTGAACTGGGTTCCTTGAGCGTCTGAAGGAATTGTGGTTGGGGAATGTGGTGCCTGCCTTATCCTGGAGAGGAAAATCCTGAGTCTTGCCAAGCAAACCTAAGGTATTTCCCTCACTGCCATTGTATCCCCCGACATATTGGCTTCAGTCATTATAAACCAGCAGTATCAGGAGACCTGAGCTGTCTTACTGAATTCTCCATGGACCTTTATTTTTAGCACACTGATTCCCACAGCTCCCAGAAAGACAAACTAAATGTGCACAATGCCATTGTTCCTTTTTTTCCCCATGGTCACTAGGGGTAAAATTGTGGTGAGAAGCCAGAGCTTCTGACAACCTGGGCTGAGCACAGAGAAGCTGAGGACTGCTTCTAAACAACTTTGCAGCCTTCCAGGGAGCAGATGTGGCAAATTTAAGATCAAAGATGGCCTCATTCTCCAGCTAGCAAGGCTTTGAAAAACACGGAAATAGCATCCTGCTTTCATGTGGAGGAGAACACTTTGTATTCCTGACAGTGCAAGTGAAATGCTAAAGCAGAGCAGGCAATTATCCTGATACGACAGGGCTGGGAAACAGCATTTAGATGTGCCAGATAATGGGGAGGAGCTCCAGGAACTTTCTCATTCTCCTTTTCATAAGCAGAGAGATTATCACCATTTTTCTTCACAGTACTGAGCAGCAGGGAGGCAAATGCACAGATTGCGGTGCGTTTAAGAGCGATATCGCCGATAAATCAGAAATCTGAGCCCTGTTCTGTAACAGGCTTTTAATTCTGCCCGACACAGGACCACTCCATTTCTGGTTGCACTTAGAAAAATCAAAATAAAATCAGCTCCTGACTGCTGCCTGTTTGTTCATCTAGATATCTCACCTCCAATGTACATCTATGCCAGCCAGAACACATCCACACATGAATTTACTCTGGACTGGCCTCATATTAAACACATGATTTCTATCAAACCCTGCCAGTTTCCCAAGGGGAACATTTATTATTCTGTGCCTTTTGCTTCTTAGTCCAGAAGATAAAATTGGAGCTCTTTGACTCTAGAAAAAAAAAAATGCATTAAGGGGTCATCAAGGGCAATTTTCCATCACAGAGCCCAGTCACCCTTATCAGCTGAACAAGCCCAAGCAGAGCTCTGCTCCAAGGAGTACTGAAAATGCACCTGATTGGATTTATGCTTAATCATTTTGGAATAAATGTAAAGCTTGTCAGATGCTGTCTGTGCCTCTCACGCCAATGGCCAGGAAGCCTGGTGTCCAGGGAGAGAAAGGAGAGGAGGAAAATCTCTCTGGATTCAGGCAGAATGGGGCTGGCAGAGGGATTTCGTACTATTTTCCTTCCTCCTTGCTGCAGCTTTTCCCTGGCTCTGAATGCCAGAGAGCTGGAAGCACAGCACTGCTGCAAACCCTGCGGCACAAAAACAGCATGCTGTGCACAGGAATGCATTTTCTCCAAAAAAATAAAAAAAAAATACAAGAGAGAAATGTGCATCCTCCTGTGTCACAGAGCCCAGATGCCACCTCTGACAGGCCCACACCAAATTCCCAGCTGCAGGAAGCTTTCCTGGGATGGGGGCTCTGGGCTATGTGTCATCCCATGGTGTGCTCAAGGTCAGGGCACTGCTGCCAGCCAAGGTGCTGTGTCATGTTTCAGGCTTGTTCAGGCAGCAAATTCCTTGTTTCAGCTGTAGTTTTTTCATATTGCATTTGCAGCACAGGAGCAGAGAGGGAATTTGTCACACATGCTCCCTCTTGCTACAAAATGGAGAAGCTTTTCAAAGTGCATTTTGATCTCAGCGGGGAAAAGAACTGGAAGAGCTACTTTAATTTATAGTGGTTTATTAAACCAAGTCTCCAGGTGAAGAGGATGAGCAGCTTATTAGAAATTGTAAAGTGGAAAAGGTAAGGGACAAAACCACAATGAATTTTTAAAAATTGGACTTTTCTGCTTGGCTTCTTTTTCTACCAGGAGGAACTCCAAAAAGAGCAGCATCTTTTTCTGAAGTCAGCTTTCAGGAAAGGGGGGGAAAAAAGCTAGATAAAACCCATAAACATGATCACATTGAAAGGAAAGCTCATTTCTTGAAAGCTCATTTCCTATTATTCGCTCGAGTTGTTCCCGTTTCCTTTGCTGATCAGCAGCAGTGTCTGACCTCTGGTGTCTAAAATCAGTATCAAACATTACAAGAAATCAAAGCATCAACTCATTCCATCCAGGACCAGTGGTTCACTCCCTGGGTTACCCTTATTTTGCCCCACTGGAGATTTCAAGCCTGCTGAAGAAATTTTGGGCTGATGTCTTTAGCTGAACACCAACAGAAAAGTGTGGCCAGGAGGAGGCCATGACTGGCTTTTCCAGCAGCAGTGGAAAATGCTGCACCATTGATTTTACAAATAAAAGTTTCCTCTCATGTAAAAAAAAAAGAAAAAAAAGGGAAAGGAATTAATGATGTGATTTGGCCTCACTGCAATAATGACGTGGAGGGCTTGGCAGCCACTTAAAAATATCCCAGATTTACAGATTTTATTAGAGGAAGGTGGAATATCTTGTGTCATAATTTTAGCCAGAGAAGGTCTGGGAGCAGAGATAGAAGGTTTCCAGTCCTAAGCTCTGTTAAGATTCCAATTAATTTACTTCACATGCGCTTAAACTCACTTCAGGGCAGGATCTTTTAGGTGCACTGGAATTAGTCCTACTGAATAATCCTCTACAGGACATTTTTCCTTAGAAAATTACAGTAGAAATATCCCTTCTTCTGAGGAATGAGGCACCTGTTTGGTGCACGGAGTTTGGCAATGTGAATGCTCTTTTCCTCTTTAACTTCCACACCCTTCGGGATGTTTAGAGCCAGGATTTTGGGTTTGGCTTATACTTAACTGCAGGTCTCTGTATATTCCACTCAAAACTGTTCCTGCCCTTAATAAAAAGTTGTGAAGCTGAACGTGAAATCATTGTATTTTCTGGAACACCTTTCCATTTAGTTTTCTGGACAAAAGATTTAATGAATGGAACCAGTGTGAGGCATCAGGAAAGCTCTGAAAAGGTTAGTCAGGCTGCCTCAGGGCGAGTTATTGCTGAGCTGCCAGGAAGATTGAAGATGAGAGATGAGCCTTTGCACAGCTGCCAAACAGTCTGAGGCAATGTGCTCCCATCATCAGGGCCTGTCTGATCCCAGAGAGGGAGAGAGCAAAAGAGCCACCACCAAGAATTAGGGATGAGCAAATGAGGAAGAGATGGGCTAAGGGGGAAAAAAAAAAGAAGAAGAAGAAATATTTGAGGCTTCTGACATGAACCAGATGTCCCCAAGACCAGCCTGTCCCCAAGCTCCTGGTGCAGTGTGGGACATTACCCCTGGCTCCTGGTGGCGTAAATCCCACTCCAAAGGCTCAGGGCTGAGAGCCTTTGTGTTCAGAGAGAGTTCAGGGAAGGTTTGCTATGCTGGGATCTACCTGACAGAAAGTAACTTGGAAATGCAGCATGTGTTTTACAGTCTTCTTACATTTTAGATTTTTTCATTGAAATGAAACCCTCTACTTCCAAGCACTGGGTGTCCCAAGAGCATCTGACTCTGGAATTGGGTGCTCCAAAGTAGTTGCTAAAGGATTTTAGGCTCAGATCAGAACATTCAGTGTGGAAGACACACAAGTCTAGAGCTCAGCAATTTTCATTTACTTTCATTCACCTTGCATACAACCACAGCTGGGGGCACACGACCTTACAATGCATGTAAATCTTAGAATGAGTCCCTTAATACTTTATTGGACAAAAATGAATAACTTTCATCAAGTCATTTTTTATTGGCAAAAAAGCACCAAAAATTTATCAAGTCAGTTAATCTACTGAACATGCTCCCTTGTCACTTTTGTAAATCTCATTAAAAATAAAAAAAAAGTTGGCAAATATATTCATATATTCACAAGTGACCAATAAAGTGGATAAATAAGAAAAGAAAATCCATTGACTAATTTCCTTGAAAACATATTGCATAACTCATAGGAGAATTTACCAATCAAACATTATTCAAGTAACTTCATTGATAGGACCGTGGGCATTTTTATCTGTGCCACGAAAATTCTTGAACCAGATTTTCAAAAGCGTTCAGGGGATCAAAAAATATATTTGTACGTCTCATAGCATTTTCAAGGCATTAGAAAGGTTAGGGACAAAACCTCCCCTGAATCTGAAATTCTACTCCTTCAGAAATAGATCAGTGCATGGCATCCGGCTGAGGCGACCTGAATTGATTATAATAGTTACAATTACAAGAAAGTGATTATGGAATCTCACGTGTCTGTATCTGTGTACGATTAAAAGTTTCTTTAACTTTCAGCATTAGGAATTGAATTTTCCATGCTTTGGTCTAGGAAAAAAGGTAAGACATTTTTGTTCTTTATTTTTCTTTTGAGGGAAGAGGTATTTGGAGGATTTATATATATATACATATATACACTGAAAAAATATTCTTAGTGGGATATAAGTTACATAAATAGTTCCAGAACCATCTCTCCTCACTTCCTCATTTTCACAGAATCACCGAGTGGCCTGGATAGGAAGGCACCTTAAAGGGACCTGTTCCATCCCCCTGCATGGCCAGAGACACTTTCCACTGTCCCAGGTTGCTTCAACCTCTGTCCAACCTGGCCTTGGACACTGCCAGGGATCCAGGGGCAACCAGCTTCCCTGGGAAACCTGTGACTCACCACCCTTGTAGGGAAGTATTCCTTCCCAGTACCCCATCCATCCCTGCCCTCTGGCACTGGGAAGCCATTCCCTGTGTCCTGTCCCTCCAGCCCTTGGGAATTGTCTCTCTCCATGTTTCCTGCAGCTCGTTCAGGCCCTGCAAGGCCACACTGAGGTCACCCCAAAGCTTCTCCTCTCCAGGCTGAACAATCCCAGCTCTCCCAGCCTTTCCTCCCAGCAGAGCTGCTCCATCCCTCTGCTCATCCTGGTGCCTCCTCTGGCCTCTCTCCAGCAGCTCCACGTCCTCCCTGTGCTGGGCCCCAGGGCTGGGTTTTCAATCTCTGCATGTCTGTGTACAGTATCTGCCTGAGACATGCGAACATCTCCTGGAGGTGGGAATGGAAAATGCTTTCACTCCTTACCATCCTCTTTAGTGCGGGTGAAAATCTGCTCGCTCCTCACTCCATCCCCAGCTCGGGTAAAAGCCAACACCTGGATGCTGTAGTTGGTGTATTTTTCCAGGCCATCCAGCTCCAGGGATGGCTGGGTAGTAGTGACATTTTTTATCTCTCCCAGCTCTATAAAATAAAATAAAAAGGAAGTGGAGTAATTGCCAAGTTCACTCTCCCCCCAGGTGTTGATACCTGCCGTGGAAATCTTGGGTGTACCAGACAAGTAACGCTTCGTTATTACAGAACAGCAATGAACTATAATGAATTAAAATGAATTCATTTATGTCCTGACTTCTTACCACTTGAAGCAGACCCACTTTTCATTTTCAAACTCTTTTTTTTGGTTGCAATTTTTAAAAAAATACGATGAAGAGAACTGAAGAAATTCTACAAGTAATGAGATTTTTCATAAAGAACAGATAACAAGAAAAGATTATTGTGAAACATCCCCTAAAGAAAAAAAATGAGAACGCTGGTTATCTTCATAAAGATTTTCTGGTTATGAGAAAGACCATTTCTCATAAGGAAAATGAAGAAAAAGTCCCCTTTATTTTAAAATATGCAGGAAGTGCTGCTGCAAAGCACTTGATAACAGCAATACTGGCTAACAATAGATTTGAACAGTAAAATCAGATTTACTTGCAGAAAGATGATACACTTCATAGGAGTCTTTTTTTTTTTTGCAGCAAGCTAAGAAGTACAACCCATATGGCAAAAAAAGCTTTAAACATATTTAGGGCAGCAAATAAAGCTGAATAAAGAAGAAAATCCAGTTTTAAGCATGGCATGAACATCATATTTTTTCATCATGTTGTGGGACATCACATAGGAGCTTAGATGTGATAATATCCACATAGGATCTGATCCAAAACTACAGGCGTCACTGTAAACATTTAATTTTACACCCTACATGTCTACATTTTTCTGTATGCTTCTCATGCATTTTAATCTGTATTTTTAAAGGAATTGGTGGTGATTTCCAAATATTTTTGAGTCTACTGTTACCAGCAGTGACAATGGGTCTCTGAGTTACATTTCCACTCTGAATTCCCCTTTCCCCACTAACAGGGGCCAGGATTTGCACAATTGCAGGTTAGACTGAACTGTGGTTCTGGTGGATGAAAGAAAAAGAAGGGAGAGAGCTGTGAAAAATCCACAGGGCAAGTAGGAATAAAGTCATGTGCATCTCAGACCTGCTAATTTGTTTAATTTACAAGAAAGGGCCATACGTGGAATTATCATCACACAATAAATTGCAGATTAGTAAAGCATCACATTTCTCCTTTGATCCTTTCACTCAGTCTCTGCTCTGGAGCCTATTTCCCCAGGAATTATGCTAAGAGTACAAAACACAACAGAAGAGACTGGCATGGAAATAACGAGATTTTCCCAAAAACATTTCCTTCTTTTGCCCTCAGCTATGGAGATGAAAAGTGAGCTATCAAAAAATAAGCAATAGTATCGAGTAGGCAAAGGGATAAAACCAAATCAGAGTGAAAACCAGGTTTGGGTTGGTTTTTTCTAGATCCATGTCAACATTCTTTAAAAAAAACCCAACAATTTTGGACTCTGTAACTGAGGTGAAATTTGCTCAGGTGATGTTGGGTAGCCCAGGAGTGTTGCAAACCCATAGTGGGAGCCTTCCCTGAGGTTCCTCCAGGCAGCTTTGCTGCTCTGTTAAGGATCCAGGAAAAATTATTGCTTCCTCACAGGTTGACAACATTTTCTCTAAACCAAAGAGAAAGGGAGTAAAATGCCTTCACAGCAGAGAGAAAATGATATAAAGGCCACATACAGCTTTTTACTTGGTCATGGATTGGTTCCTCTCACCTCCATCCAAGAGGTTGGCCCAGTAGATAACCCTGAATCCCTGCAGGATCCCATTCAGGGTTTCCTTTGCCAGCGTTGACCAGGAAATGGAGATGGTTTCTGGGGACGTGGCAGTGGCTTGCACATTCCCTGGAGGGCAACTGGGCACTGGAATAAGAGATTCACCATTTTAATACGCGGAATACAACTCAATATTCATCTTTTAGCCACCCTTTATTTTCACTGCTATCCCACCACACAAAAAGTAATTACCATTACACACTTTTAACAATGCAAAACCTTTATTCTTGCTACAATCCACATGTTTCTGCAAGTGCAGCTGTTTTCCCTGGAATGACTTTTGATGTGCTGTTTCCCCACTTGCTGACTTGTCTTTTAATAGGCTTTTTGTTGCTTTTTTTGAAAGATAAACGTGTCCTGGCACTGAAATGTGCAGAACACTCTGTAAGCAATTTAAATATATTTTTTAAAGTTTGCAGCCAAATTTGTGTCTTTGCGGACAATTCTAATGTCCTTCTAAATTTGGTGGAGGGAGAAAGAAAGTGGGCACTTCTTTAAAAAACATAGGAAAAAATGGTCGTAAAATATTTTAATGGACATTTGGAAAAACTGGAAAAAGTCAGCCAAATCTAAGGCATTTTCTGTTGGCCGTTTAGTGTCAAAGCAATACAGCAGTATTAGTAACTGGCATTGCTTTTAAAGTTTGTGGCATCTTTAATTCTAAGAGGGACCCAAAACTGAGTGACAACCAAAAAAAATTCCAGGAACATCAAGCAAGCTGGATTCTGAGGAAAAAAATCCCCATTTTTATAATATAAAATATATGCCTGTGTGAGCATACTTCCTCATGAGGTCTGGCAGTGAGCTATGCCTAGAAATATTTAGAGTAAATAACACCTATCAGCCTTTCAGGAAGAGCCTGCCTCAAAATCTGTGCCTCTTGAGGATTTTAGATGTCTGATATTCCATTTTGTCCATGTAAAAGTCACATTCCAAGCCGGCACTGGTTTCAGGACACTGGTGTTGCTTTACAGTAGCTGAAAATCTTGCACTGCCTTTAGGGTTATTACCTGCTGTTATACTCCTCTAAAATACTGAACCCTTTTTTTTTTTTTGATATGGGATCATTCTCTTTTTCCACTAGAGGACTCCCTCTCATTGTTTGAGAAGTACTTTTTATGCAGTTCGAAAAAAAAAAAAAAACTACATTGTTCCTTGGATTAGACAGGGTGAATTTTGCCTGAAACAGCAGTGATTTTTCTGTCAGTGGTCTGGATATCCCTAGTAAAACATACATCTCTTTTAATACTGACAGGACTATGCAGTGCAAGAGCTCTGGTTACACAGCAGATTCATTAGAAAACAAAAGAAATCCAACAAAAATAACAATATTTCTTCACCTTTCAGAGTTTCACTTCTCAAAACTATGATGAGATCACTCTGGAGCAATGATGAGATCACAAAATTTGCAAATATGTGAACACCAGAGCATTTGGCTTCTTAATGAGAGTCTTGGTCTCAGTCAACGTCATTCACAGCAGGATACATCACATCAGTACAGTTATTTTTTATTTACCTGGCAAAATAAATTCACTCTTGCAATGCAAATCAGACAAGCTCCTGGGCCAGGCTCTTCTCTTACACCTTTCTATCTAATGTCTGAGTTTTTATCATCCCTACTTTAATCATCACCAATCAAACAACAAATGCAACAAGGTAAAAAGACAGAAGATAGTAATAGTAATAGTAATAACAATAATAATGTGTCCCATGAGAGTTGTTTGCCAAGGACCTACCGTCCTCAAGAGTTGTGGTGATGATTTCCTGAGAAGAAGGTCCGATGCCAGCCCGGTTACAGGCCTGCACCACCATGCCATACTGGGTGAACTTTTTCAGGTTATTCAGTGTATAAACCTCGCTGTCCCCGGTGGTGTCGATGCTGATGATGTTGAACTGGAAGTTTCCCCCCGCGCTGTACTCCCGGTAACCTATCTGGTACCCACGGATAATTCCATTCTGCAAATGCTTCTTTGGAGCCTAAACAGAAAATGGAAAGTTACACGTTGAGTGCACACATCCAAAGTCAAGATGTTCCCCCTAAAATTTTTGAGAAATAGACAAGTTTAACTTTTTTTTTTTCCTTACTGAATGCAAATCTATTTCTAGGTAAAAACTCAAAAATACTCCCTGCACAGGAAGAAGCTGCTTTTATCAATGATATAAATTTCAGGTGTGATTCTTTCAAATCCGTGCCGAAAGACCTTTAAATGGTTCATGCACGAGAAATATGATTAAGAGACACCCTTGAGTTTGAATTTATGATGTTTTGTTCTCTTATCAGGTGAATCAACCCAAGCTGAGTTGATAAGGGTATATTTGCATTCCAGGCCACCATTCACTACTAACTGTGTTTTTGCCAGGAGCCCCCACCATTTACTGAACCTTTAGGAGAGCACTTATTGATCTGTGCAAGGCAGTCACAGGAGTTTATTCAGTCCCATGCATTAGGAAAATTTTATGCTGTGCTTTGAAATATGCTTCTGTTCATTCAGTGTGTAGCTGAGAAAGATGATTAGATAACAAGTGCTGGAGGCAACAATGATTTGGAAAGCAGGGATTTGCATACTGAATAGCTGCAATGTATCTGGCATTCAGGGATATGGACAGCACAAAATGGTTGGCCATAATTACGTGCCACATTTCTCAGTCACAGTGGAACATTCCCTGGTCCTGACTAGTGGAAATCATTGCTCTGCAATATAAAATGTGATCTAGACCAAAGCACGGATTTTCAGCTCAGGGAAAAAGCCCATTATTGACAGCAGTACCTATTAAAATTCTATTTAAATAATATTGGACTAATTTCAATACATGATAATGTTCCTGCCTGAATTTCTATGTATATGAGGCATAATTAGTATAAGCATTTTAAAGCACAGCTTGTAATCCAGGAGTAAAAATCTCTTTCCAATCCTCCAAACCTCTTTCAAATTCCCAACAGATGCCCACAAGCTCATCTATTCCACTGCCCCATAAAAAGATCTTTGTGACGCAGTTTATCTGCAAAGGCAGATAAAGGGTTGGACTGGCAGAGGCAGCAACTTCTGCTGCTCCCATTAAATCTCCTGAGGAACAGATTCTCAAGAAAAACTCATTTCTGCCACAGGACCTGCCTGTTTTGGGGAGTTTATAGTCCACTGTCCAAAAGTCTCACTGGAGATAATAAAACCAGGGTGGGATTCGCCTTCATCCACTATTATTGAATAATTTCTCTGTGAAAGCCAGTACCCTTTCAAATTTAAAATGTGTGCCACTGTATGGACCTTATTGATTGAATGATTTCTTCAGATGTTTTTTTTCTCCCTCCTGCTTTGAGAAACAGACACAGAACTCAAAATGAGGACACAATGCCCATTGTGTTACTTTGATCAGAGGTAGCTGACCGAATCAGCAGATTCAGCTCTTGAGATCCTTGTAAGTCAAACTGCAGGGATAAGGATTGTGTTTTGGGAATCTAAGAGTATGATTATTTCCTGTTTGAATATTTCTCAGTTTTTTTTTTTTTGTCAAACCCTCCCCCACTTCTTTAGAAACATACAGGTTGTTTTATTATCAGAGCCCTTTGTGTGTAACTTATTCTGGACAATTCCATGGCTTTGTGATCTTTAAATGTTTGCAGAAGCAGGTATTTTCAGGTGGGGCTGTGGGATGGAAACTAAGGTCAGATTTCTGTCATTGTTTGACTTCAGATATCTTCATAGAATCACTGAATGGTTTGGGTTGGAAGGGACCTTAAAGATCACCCAGTGCCACCCTCTGCCACAGGCAGAGACACCTTCCACTGTCCCAGGCTGCTCCAAGCTCCAATGTCCATCCTGGCCTTGGACACTGCCAGGGATCCAGGGGCAGCCACAGCTGCTCTGGGCACCCTGTGCCAGGGCCTCAGCACCCTCCCAGGGAACAATTTCTTCCTAATATCCCAACTAAATATACCCACTGTCAGTGTGAGGGCATTCCCTTGTCCTGTCACTCCATCCCTTGGAAAATGTCTCTCTCCATGTTTCCTGCAGCTCCTTCATACCCTGCAAGGCCACACTGAGGTCACGCCCA
>VZTI01000688.1:0-48183 GCA_013397865.1 Struthidea cinerea | reverse complement strand
AGGCAAACAATGCCCTATAAGGCCACAGACTACAATGAACACTTCTCACAGGCCCAGGCTGTCCATAAACACACAATCCCCTCTCAGTCCATCCCCGGTGACCTGGATGAACTCCCAGGGTCACCTCTGAGCCCAGGACAGAGCCCCTCTCTCTGATCCTCAGGGCCCATCTCTCTACCACCACCCAGTGCACTCTAACAGCTCTCCCAGCCTTTCCTTCAGCAGAGCTGCTCTATCCCTCTGCTCATCTTGATCAACAACAAATTGACTTCCAGACAAATAGCTTGAACAAAGCAGCCACAACAGCCTCTTCACTGGGAATTCTGCAATTATACTTTCTCACTTTGAATTGGGACAAAATGACAAACTTTGAAATTTTCATGAACTTCTTCATAATTGTTTTAAGTCAAGGGATTTTTTTTCTTTAAATAAAATACTAACATTTTACTGGTTTGTTTTTTTTTTTCACTTTGGAACATTATACAATATAAAACTCCAAGTCACTTCAGGACAACACACTAGAATGTTCTGCTTCACAACAATTCCAATGTTCCTTGTTACTATGACTTGAATACTTCATTTTCAGTTGACTTTTTGCCCACATAACTCATTTGATAAATAATCCTTCTGATGTATAGACATATTTTTGGTAGAAAATTCAGTGAAGCAACTTAGTGTTCTGGGGGACAAATATTGTAAACCTTGTCAGTAGCCATAGAACATTAGGAAAAAATAAGTTTCAGTCCATGACCTTACTGTTTCTCTCACAAAATTCAATATTTTGTAAAACAGGGTATCAATGACTTCTGTAAAGTATGACATTCTATAGTTTTGCGTGTGTGTAAATAGGAATAAAGAAGAAAAGGAATATTTCCCATGTCTAAATTTAATGGGTTCATTTACCTAACGTAAAGTACTACATGAAAAAAATAATGAATATTTTCATGCTCTTTTCTAAATGAGAATTCCTGTTTAATTCCCATTATCTCTGCACCAGTTTAAACTACCAAAAAGTGGCGAGTTTTATTTAACAGCTCAGTCTGAAACCCAATGTTCTGTGTGGACACACAGAAAATGGATTAAATAAGTCACAGACCAATACAACTAGGATTTTCTAAGAGTGGGCCGAGACAAAACTTTAAATGAAGACTTACAGCTGAAGCAAGCTGCAGAAATGGCATTTAATACAAGATGAAAGATAATCAATGTGTTATTCCCTGCTCCTTTTGCTGTTATTGACACTGTATTTTAATAAAGTTTGCCAGCTTTAAATATAACCATGGTTTTCAGCACAATCCCTTTTGTACAGTGTCATCATAGTCTTTTGTGGCTAAAGCACCACATGCCTCCAAAACAAAAATTACCAAGGTCAGGTTTTTTTCTTGTTTTTTTTTGCTTCCTGGACAACGTAGGATTGATCTCATGGGGTATTTCTTTATTCTTAATTACAATGTATTGCACACTCAACGACTGCCTTCTGCACAGCATCGTAGGGACCTACCCAAAAGTTAGGATTCAGCATGGAGCCAAACTGGATTATATCTGTGGGACCATCTTAAAATACCTTTTTGACTAAAGGACTAAAACTGCTCTGACCTGGAGAAAACTGCAATAAATCAAGGGAAGTAAATGGCTCACTCCTGGTTTGGGACTTCTTAATAGGGGAGAGAAGATTTTTTAATCAGCTTACAAATTGTCACTCAGGAAATCACTCTTCCAGTAAAGGCAGGACTATACAAGCTCTCACCCTGCCCAGTGACTTCACCTTAAGCTCATAGCTCATTTCAAAACGTGAAAATCCATCTCTCCCTTCAGCTCACGAGACTAGGCTAATGAAGTATATATTCAATATATAACTCATTTCTGTGAATATCTTGTTGTGTTAGATACTGATCTTTGCTTGACAAGAATTCACAAATCAAATTCCCAACATGATCTTGAGAACGCAACCCCAGCTGCTCATTTGATATCCTTCAATATCAGACAACACCCAGAGACCAGGACATGCTCCATTGTACTTGAAGTGTCCTTGAAGTACAAATTGAACTCTATTTTAGGCAGTTATTGAAATCTAGGTGTGGGAATTCTGCTTGTCCTATAGCTGCCTGTTCCCATCTGCGTCTATAAAATTTAATGGCAAACCTTCAGAATCACAGACAGCAGCTATAAACTCCAGCAGTGAGCCAGTAGTGCCCATCTTCTTTTGCTGCTTTTAAAAATATCCCCCAAAGTGAACTTTCTTAAAAAAAAAATAAAAAAAAATCAAGCAAAGCCTTTCAATCTGCCTGCCCATAAATTCATAAAAACAAGTTCAGGGGTAGAAGCTTGAAGGTTCGAGTTGACCTGATCAGATACTCGCAGTTCTTAAATGGTTTAAAAAAGAAAAAACCTATTAAGCACTTATTTCAGCTGTTGAGAATCACTGTACACCCTTGAATGGCTTCAAAAGCTGCTCCTTCTTCTGCTCCACATAAGTCTGTGACTAGTGACAAATACCTTCTGGTTTTGGAAACCATTTGATGAAAAGCAACGTTGATATAAATTTAAGATGTGGACAAGATCCAAGAACCAGCATTGCATTTTTTTGTGACCTGTGCAGAACCTGCCTTTTAAGGAACTGGCTTAAAACTACAATATATTCATTAATGTGCAATAAATAACCAATCACCCATAGATATTTGGTTAATAAGCAGAACCTCACTGCTCCTGACCTTCTGAATGATCCATATAACAGGACAAAAGCCACATCATCCACATTTGCAGGAGTAATTAACATCAAGATAGAAATTAATCATTATTATTATGCCACCATACCACTCCAGCATCGATACTACGTATTGCAGAATTGTAAATATATGGAATTACCAATACAATATACAAGCAGTACTTATCACAAAACCATTTAAAACATGGCTTAAGTACCTCTGGTATCATACCAAAGCATTTAAAACATTCTGTCATTGTCAAAATAGTGGGAAAAACCCAGAAAAATTGAGTCACATGACATGCCAGACTTCTAAATTATACTAGCTGATGATATTTTTATACTAATTGCTCTTCATCCATTCTCACGGACTATATTGAGACACTCATACTGCTCTCCCTGTGCAGTAAGGATCTGTCCCAAAATCCAGTGGGAAAAAAAATCACTCTGGTTCCAACGGTCTGGGGAAGTTTTGCCCAGAACCACAGTGCAATTTTGTGAGAGTTCATTTTCTAAACATGTGACCTTATCTCTGAAATCAGAAAAAAGAAGGAAATGCAAGTAGCTGCTACTTTTACTCTCCAGTGGAAGGCTGATGCTCTCCTTAGTGGCAAATATTTTAAGATTTGTTGGCAAAGGTATCTGCAATGTCTCTCCTAAATAAAATAACTAAGGCACAGTTGTTATAATACTCCCCTGAATACACCCAAATACTGACAGAGCCTATCTTGTCCGTGGATGTATGAGTATTTACCTTCCAGGTGACTCTGATGCTTTGTGAAGATATAGGCTCAAGCTGGACATCCTGAGGTGGACCATCAGGGGCTGCAAAGAGAAGGGAAATGCATCAAACTGGCCCTCACAGCCCAAGGAATTCAGCAATTCACAAAAAACGTCACCACCTTAACACCCCAGTGTCACAGAGGTTGGAGGCAGCGTCACATGGAAAACTTCACCAAACAAAAGCAGGCCCAGGAATCTTCTGCATTCAGGTGTCATCTCTGGCCAGCAGCAAAATACAACATGTGCCAAAACATAGCAAGCTGGTACATAAAATGAATAGAATAGAATGGATAATAGAGATTTTCTCATTTAGAGATACTCTCACAGTGCTGTTTCAGCATATCTGGAGAGAGGCAAGACAAATACTCAGCAGCCACAACCCTGTGGGTGATAGAAAAGCAGCAGAATTCATTTAAAGCAGGTGAGCCAGAAGCTCCTAATCCAGCCTTCAACCTGTTGCAAACTTTCCAGTGGGATCCCCTTTGCTCACCACATTCCGTCCAATATCAGATATTTGACACAACACCCCGCACACTTTACAGTCTCCCCCTCCCCAGTAAGAATTCCAGCCTGGAAATCAGACAAAAAGTATCTGGTAGATGGGAAAAGTTTCTTGCAGCTCCTGCCTGAGCCAGGAGAAGTTTCACGGACCATCAATATGGTGCCAAAGCTGTGCAGGAGGCTTTAAAGATGGGTGAAAGAAGAAGGAACCTCCTTGTCAGCTGGGCAGCTACAAAGCAGATCAGGATCAGCTGGGATTGAGCAGAGAGATGTGAAGTAAATTGCTTGCTCAGCGAGGTAAATCACTGTAAAGGAAAGATCTGAGGAGAGGGATGGAGCCATCTCGAGCTGCTGCAGAGGGTTCCCTTGATGCAGAATATGGCCTCAGTAAAAGGTATTAAATTAAGTTTAATAGCATGACAAAGGAAGGAAAGCAATAAAAAGGGTGAGATGGGGCTGTTAGAGGTGGAGCAGTAATAAATGACAGCTGTGGTGAAAGGAAAGGAATTTTGCTTTAACTGATGAAAGCAGAGATGCAGAATACAGCCCATAATATGTTTAAGTTATTAAATGTGCCCTATTCTCTGCCATTCCTGACTGTCCTTCGAATTTCCAAAGCCTGAAAGAACTTATTTCCATTCTTCTTGCATTAATACAAAGGAAGGAGAAGAGGAAAAAGTCCACTGGCAAAGATGAGATGTCTATGAGATTTTTGAAGCCTGACCTTGATTCTGTCCCCCTGTTGACAAAAATGAATGCCACTTCTCCAGGGTACATTATAATGTAGTGGAATTTGAGTGAAGCATTTGATGCTAAAAATGGGGTTTAAAATGTGCCCCTTAAAATCCTGACTTTTCCTCGAAAGACCCCAAATTTTTTTTCACAGACCTGAATAGTTAAGTGCTCCCAGCACGCCATGGTGAAATGCTAAGTAAGAAGTCATTTGTTTTACGTACTTAATGTCATACAGAGTTTGTGGCAAGGACATAAAGAAAACCCAGATATCCTCGTTTCCTCTATTGATTTCAGTATTAGGCAACGGCCATAATGCTTCTTTTTTTCTGACAGGCATCAGTGCAAGTGTGTACTGGCATCTATTTTCCAACACATGAGCTAATTTGGGTTGTATGGAAAGAAAGATGTGGTCTGCAAGCTTTGAAATCATTCCATCCTTAACTATCCTTTTGCCACAGAAACCTTTCACAGTTTTCTTTTTAGCAGAGCTATTTCTTTGCAATATGTGATACAGAATCTGTGCCCCCTTTCCAATAGCATGGTTGGAGTTGCTTGGTTTTTATCTTGTATTTCTGGGACCTTTATTTTGCTCCCTGCTCATTACCTTCTCTCTCGTCGCCTGCACCCATGCTGTTCTCCATTGCCTGCTGTAAAAGCAGAGAACAGAAGTAAACAGTGGTCAAAAAAAAATGATGTTCCCACACTTTGTGCATCCCCTGAAATAAAAACCCAGGAGAAAAACATCACAAACTCTGCCTAAGCCCGACCTCCTCTCTCCCAAATCTTCCCTAGGTAGATCAGTGACTTTTGAATACAGTTCCACACTGCTGGTCTTTTTCTCCCAACAAACAGCTCCTCAAAAGACAGTGACAAAAGGATCATTTATTCTGAAATGTGGTTACAAAGAACCGAATAAAATGTGATGTTAAGGTTCCACCCTGCTCAGGGGGAAGCTGTTTTTTTATTCCAAGGCCAGCTGCTGATCCTGACAACTTAATTACCAGTCAGGAAAAACTTGGCAAGTAAAAAACATTCTGAGCATGGGTGAATAAGGTAGCATGAGAGAGCTGATCCAAGACCCACCCCTCTATTTTGCACAAGGAAAGATGGGCATTTTGGGGTTACAGATGACTCTGGCCAGAAGAATGGATAGTCTGTTTTCTCTAGTGATTTCACATTTTCTTTGCACAAAGGAAGAGAAAATCTCTGATCAAAAAATAAATATTTTTCAAATAAACTTTTCACTGTTAAATCTGTTCACTGCACGCTTTCCTTCCGCTAGAATGATAAAAGAAATGCAACTTATGTTGTCTCCAGCTTATTCTGCTTTCCACTGTGAGCCCTTGTGTCCTGTTCCTACTCAGAACATCCCTCAGAACCAGAACCACGTTCTCCTAACAAGGGCTGTGTTTTCACTGTAGGAAACTCACAGAGATATTAAGTGGGAATTACACAGTTGTGTTCATAGGAGCTGAACTGAAAATCAGTCTCTGGGTGTTCAAATCCAACACCAACTTGAATCTTGAAAGAGAAAGGGAACTTTCACTGCCAGGACACGGTCACCAGGTTGTTCTCTCTAAACCCCCAAAGAAGGAAGCAGTGCTGACTGAGCATAAGATAAAGGAAGGCAGAAATTCCGTGACACAAGAGTGGCTCCAGACACTCTTTTCCACAACAGGGAAAATTCCCACACAGCCCTCCTGGTGCTGATGGAGGAGAATAAAAGGTAAAAATAAAGGTCAGATTTGATGATCTTGGAGGTCTTTTCCAACCTAAATGATTCTGCCATTCTGTAAAACAACACAACAAAGAACAGGAGGATGACATTAACAAGTGACAGCCAAGAGACTTAAACAGAGACCAGAAAAATAAATGGTGGGTGGGTTGAGCGAGGGAATATTCAAATGAAGAGTTCATTCATGTGGATCAACATTCTCAAAAGGGAGTAACTTAAATTAGTTACCTACATTAATATCTAATAAGGAAAGCCACAATACCCACAGGGGAGGCACCACCACTAAAATTGGATGTTGCTGATTGAGTTGCCTCACTGTAGATACAGGTGTGTTATTCCCAACATCACAAGCTGAAAATTTGGAGCACAATGTCTTCTTTGACCACTAGATGCCACTGAACAGCTTTAATTACAGCCCTGCATGATGAAGTTGCAAAAGTCACAGCATTTCATGGGAATAACTCAGTATTCCTTTTGATGCAGCTGCAGCCACATAAGCAGCATTTCATGCAACAATTCCTGACAACAAAGAGAGATAATTCCCACAGAATTTAGAGGCTGCAAAGCCAGGGCATACCTGCTTCATCAGTGGTGATGGTGAGCTCATTGCTGGCCTCGCTCTTGCCAATGCGGTTCTTGGCGTACATGCGGATGTTGTATGTGGAGGATGGGTGCAGATCAATGATGGTGGCTTGGTTTAGCTGAGGGGAAACGTCTCTGGTTCTCTGGACAGAATCCCAAGAGTCTGTTTGATAAGAAATATCAATAGAAACAGACAAATAAATGGTGGCGTTAATGTGGGTAATACAAGCATGAAGTTAAAACGTTTCATGCCATCACTGTGTTAATCCAGAAAACACACTTTGCTCCAGGCAAATCCAGTGATCCCCTTCCTTGACACCATTCCCGACTGCTCCAGGAGTGCTGCTGAGAACAATGGGATCTTAGCTGTGGGGTCATCAGCAAATCCATGGAAATAGCTACTATTTGAGGAGGTGGTGAGTGCAGCAAAGATTCCCCAGTTTCGTGAGGGTGGTTTCTTACCATTGGGACATTGGAACTACTGCACAAAAATGGGACCTGCTGCCTCAAAGGGATCCTCACTCAGTGAGAAAGTTGCTTGTGCTCAAAAAAAAAAGGGAGGGCAGGGAGTTAATAAACAGGAATGGCCCAGGGGAGACCTCACTGCTCTCCACAACTCCCTGGCAGGAGGGTGCAGCCAGGTGGGGATTGGCCTGTTTCCCTTGGCAGCAAGTGACAGGATGAGAGGACACAGCCTCAGCCTGCGCCAGGGGAGGGTCAGGTTGGACATCAGGAGCAATTTTTTAATGAAAAGGGTGGTTAAGGATCAGAAGGGGCTGCCCAGGGAGGTTTGGAGACCCCATCCCTGGAGGTGTCCAAGGAAGTTCTGGATGTGGCACTCAATGCTCTGGGCTGGGGACAAGGTGGGCATTGGGCACAGCTTGGACTTAATGGGCTGGGAGGGTTTTTCCAACATCAGAGATTCTGGGATTCTGTGAAAGTCATCCCAGAAGAAGGAAAAGTTAATCCCAGAGGCAGCCCCTGCCCTGGAGCAGCACAGGAGCACCCCTGAGGCTGGATGTGCCAACACCGGGCTCCAGCCACAGCTGCTCAGCACTGAGCCCTTGGGGCTGCCCAGGCAGACCAGTACAGCCCCAGTTCTCTGGTGCTGGTCCATTGCTGTGTGTGCAGTGATTTGGGGTCTTTGGCTGCACAGCCCTGTCCAGCTGCTCCCACAGGGATCTGTCAGGAACAACACAGAGCTGCTGCTGCCTCTGCTGGGGCTGCACCGGGGGAACCCCTCCCGCCTTGCACAAGGCTGCTTGGGACAGGCAGGACTGGTGAGGAACACACCCAGCCTGGCTCCAGGGACTGAACTCTGAGGGGTTTTTCGGAAGGAACTCTGCCCTCTGAGGGAGGGGAGGCTCTGGCACAGCTTGCCCCAAGAAGCTGTGGTTGCCCCTGGATCCCTGGCAGTGTCCCAGGCCAGCTTGGACATTGGGGCTTGGAGCAACCTGGGATAGTGGAAGGTGTCTCTGCCCACATGTCACAATCCTATGAGGGAGAGATGCCTCTGCCCCAGTTAAGGGGCAAACAGGACGGCAACATTGGGAGTTTATTCAACAACATGGATTTGATTTCACAAGAAGTGTGAGGTAGGGAGAGAGAAAGAAAGAGGAAACACTTGTCAGAGAGTGGGACCCAGAGCAGGAGATACTCAGCTGGAACTACATGAGCTTTAAGGCCCCTGCCAACCCCACCCATTCTGTTGGTGTAGAATTGACTCCAGAAGTGACTCCACAGCTGCTTCCTGCTGAGCAGGCCTTGGGCCAGGACAGGGGAGCAGAGGGTGCGAGGCTTTAGGCACAGGGTCACCTGCAAGTTCCTTCTGGTGGAATTTTGTGTGCAAAATAGAAGTGCAAAGGGTGAGGAGAGCCTTTCCAGCAGCTTTACAGGCCCAGCAGCCCGTGCAGGAGCAGCCGTTCCTCCTTGCCCGCGCCGCGCTGGCGCTGCCTTTCCGAGGCAGCTCGGCTCCCTGGCCGCGGTCAGCGCCAGAGCGGGGCTGTGGTGGCTGCGCTGGCCCGGCTGCACGGCCCTGCTGCAGAGGGGTTCCCAGCACAGGTCTCTGCCAGCCGGGCTCCATGTGTGGCTTGGGTTTGCCTTGAGAGAGCAGGGACAGCCCTGCCCTGCTGGCCCAGCCGGGAACTCTCCCGCTGGCACTGGGGGCTGAGCAGCCGCTGCTCACAGGGACTCGCTGGGGCCGAGTGTGAAAATACATCAGCACCTCGGAGAGACAAGACATGGAACCCGGAGACTCTTTTCTTGTGCCTTACAAACTTTATTAGAAAATACACAAATTCTTTAGTGATTGGAACGTTGTTCTGTCTTTCTTTGGTTATTTTCTGGGAAATAAAAATGTATCATAATTACAACATATTGTGTATTCATGCTTTTATATCATAGCCTCTAATATAAATATACAATATGTAATTAAAATAAATTACATAATATGTAATTAAAATAAATTTATTGAAATAAATTATTTGCTACTTTTACTTATTCATTGAATTTTATCTTCATTTCTCTATTCTTAAATTCTTCTTCTATTATTATCCTTGTTCTAACTACTCTTCTTCTTTGCTACTCTAACTACTCTTCTTCTTCTGTTTCTTTTATGTATTTCTAAATTCTTCTTATTCCTACTACTCTTCTTCTATGTATTTCTAAATTCTTATTCTTATTACTCTTCTTCTTCTATGTATTTTTAAATTCTTATGACTATTCTTCTCCTATATATTTTTAAATTATTCTTCTTTGTCTTCTCCATCTTCTTAGTCTTCTTCTGCATCTTCGTCTTCATCTGCTTTGTTGTCGTCGTCATCTTCATCTTCATTTTTGTCTTTGTCATCTACATCTGCTTCGTCATCATCGTCATCATCTTCTTCGTCTTGTCTTCTTTGCCATTGTCATGGAGTGATGTATGCTGACAGTCTATGCCAGGATCCTCTGCTTTGTGCCCAAGAAATGGTTGCTGCATCTTCCAGGCCCGGGGCCAGGTGTCTGCAGGGCCAGGGAAGGGGGGAGCTTTGGGCTCTTTGGGTGGGCATTTTCCAAGCCTCACTGCCCAGGCATTCCGTGGCGCTGCGCAGTTCGGTTTTGTTTGGCTTGCTTGGCTTTGTTTGCCCATCAAAATCTTTTCCCTTCCCTGGCTTGGAGGAGCTGCAGCAGCATCTTTCAGCTACCTTGAGCTGAACCGAACAGCTGCTGCTCCGACACCAGGGGAGCGGGACTGATGGGAGCGGGGCCGTCCTGTTCCAGCCCCAAGCCTCAGGGAGCCCAGCCAGGCAGAGAAAGCACACCAAGAGACTCCGGCCGAGCTGCTTCGTCTGCCCTGGAGAGGAGGTCGATGCCAGAGAGACATCAGGGTTTTGCCTCCTGCTGGAACTCCTCTGGGGAAGCTCCACTTCCCTCAGCATGAAAGCCAGCGACATCTTGCACTCCTTGTCAGGAAGGGGGATTTCTTCAACCTTGGCCCCATTCCCCAGGAACTTTTGGGTCTTTGTTCAGGCGTCTGTGTGGTGCAGGGGAGTGAGTTCTGTGAGCATTCTGATGTTAATTAACTGTTGGTTTTGGTTTTTATCACTTTCCTCTACTGGCATTCACTTTTCTATTGGTGGAGAGGGATTGCTGAAACCCTTTAGAGGAGACTATTCATTGCAGAGTGTCCTCTCTTAAATTTGTCTCAAAACTGAGACAGTCACCTTCATCTTCTTCATCTTCTTTGCTGTCTTTGTTGTCTTCATCTTCTTCATCTTCATCATCTCCTTCATCTTTGTCATCTTCACCTTCTTCATCTTCTTTGTCTTCATCTTGTCTTCTGTCTTCATCATCATCCTCATCTTCATTGTCTTCATCTTCATCATCTTCTTCATCTACTTTGTCTTCGTCTTCTTCTTCATTATCTTCATCTTTTTCATCTTCCTCATCTTCTACCTCGTCTTTTTTACTCCTCTTGGCTGTGCTTCCAGGCAGGGGCACCAGAACAGCCCCCGCAGCGCCCGCAGCGGGAGGCCGGGGCCCAGGGGTGTCCCTCAGGGCTCTGCCTGGGCCCCGGGGCTCGTCAATGCCTTTAGCCATGGCACCCGGCGGCACCGAGCGCGCCCTCGGCGCCTTTGCAGGGGACGGGAAGCTGAGCGGGGCAGCGGCACCACGCAGGGACGGGGCCATCCACAGGCACCCGGGCAAGCTTGAGGAGTGGCAGCACGAGAAGCTCATGCGGTTCCACAAGGCCAGGGGCCTGGTGCCGCCATCGCTGCCGCCCTCAGGGGCTCTGAGGGGAGCGCGGCTCCCGCCAGCCCCGCTCCGCCTGCACAGGCGACAAAAACATGGAGCACAAAGACAGACGGGGCTGGCAATTGTGGCCGTGCACTTCCAAGGGCACACAGACAGCGGCCCCAAGGGCTGGGCTAGGCTGCAGCAGCATCGCCAGCCGGCTGCCCCAGGGCCTGAATCCCCTGTGCAGATACCGGCGCCGGGGGTGTGCGATGGGACGCGAAACACTCGGGGTTCAGTCTCTTTAGGAGAAAGAAACGAGTGTTTTAGTCTCCTTGGGCGAGAAAACTACTTTTGATGGCACTCGTCTGTGGTACCTGGGGTTCAAAAAGCACAATAAATCATCAAAATAAATCATTATGAACATGTCTGGTTGGTTCAGAAGTCATAAGGAGGTTGTTAGGAGCAACATCTCTACTGACAAAAGATTTAATAAAAGACAAACTGTGCTATAAAAAGCATACACAGTTTTGTCTCTTGTTGTTCTTGTCTTTTTAAGCTTTTGTTTCCTGTGATCTTCTTCATTTTGGAAACATTGAAGCAAAACTGAGCAACGTCAGGGAAAAAATCAACAGCTGGATACAAAGCTTCAGAATCAATGTGGAACTCCTGGAGGATTCCTGCACTTCAGACATGTGTGTGCACACGTGCACAAAAGCATCTCTCCTTTCCGAGGCTGCATTGCAGCACACAAGGCGTAAAATCAGAGTTACTCCTGATTTCACAGGCCTGCTGTGCATCATTTCTCCAGAACCTCCTCCAAGTCCGGAGAGTGAGAGGAGACAGATCAAGTGTGGTTCTGGATAATCTACTTTCTCTCAAATTTTCCCTCTCCTGGCACTGCTTTGAAGTGCCAGCCTGCAGGTGGGACCACACCTGACGTCCCCCAAGCCTCTCGTCTAGGCTGGAGCCCAGCAGGGCAGCTCCACCAAGAGCAACTCCTTTTCCCATTGCAGGGGTCTCCTTTGGTGTGGAAAAGAAAGAAAGAAAGGAGAATTCCTGCCTTCCCCTCTCTCAGGGCTCCATAAGTCCTCAAACTTCCCTCCTGCTGCTCCCATAGAGAGGAACGCTGGCCTAGGAACTCTCTGCTGTTGGATATTGGGCAAGGGAGGAGGGAGACGCTTGGTTGTCCCTGTGGACAGAAGAAATGGGTGAACAAGCAGTCCCAAATACTCACGTGGGATTTCTGTGCCATCCTTCAATGATTGGTATTTGGTTTTGGAAAGCAAAGAGGAGGAGGAGAGGGCCTAAGAAAGGAACAATCCTTAGTACCCCCTGACAGGAGGGGGCAGCCGGGGGGGTCGGGCTCTGCTCCCAGGGAACAGGGACAGGAGGAGAGGGAACGGCCTCAGGCTGGGCCAGGGCAGGCTCAGGGTGGACACCAGGAGCAATTTCTTCCTGGAAAGGGTGGTCAGGCCTTGGAAAGAGCTGCCCAGGGAGGTTTGGAGTGCCCATCCCTGGAGGTGTCCAAGGAAGACCTGGATGTGGCACTCAGTGCTCTGGGCTGGGGACAAGGGGGGCATCGGGCACAGCTGGGACTCGATGGGCTGGGAGGGCTTTTCCAACCTCAGGGATACTGGGTTTCTAACAGAGGGCTCTTAGACTAGCAGGGATCACTCAGAAAGTTTGGTCGCAAACTCACACTGAGCACGAGCTTGGAGCACTCAGAGCTGGAGGCTCAGCGCCCTGCAGGACTGGTGCTGTTTCCCTGACTCCTGTTAGGATAAAGGAGCTGTTTGGTGCCAGGGGAGTGTGGAACCCTCTTGGCTGTCTGTCTGTAAAAGGAGGATCTCACTGTTTTTATTCATGCTTACTATTCATCTGCCCATTGTGTTTTTAATCAATTATCCAGACATATAATAGGAAACGGGATGGAAATCAGCTAAACCCAGTAGCCCCTCTTTTTCAACCAAGCATTGAATTGCTGCAAACAAAATAATGGAATTTATCAGTTTAAAGCATTTTGATGTGTTTTGTGAGTTGGCATCCTTCATTTCTGCCTTACTGCAGGCAGTGTTCCCCCTTGAACCTCTGCAGCATCCTGTGGGGATGTCCCTGGAGGCTCTCAGGAGTGTGTGACAGATGGGTCACTGTGGGCAGGGTGGCAGGAACTCAACCGATAACAAAGATGAGTTTAAAAATAGAAAGCTCACCCAGAAACAAAATATTTGCACGAAGTGTGTAAATTCTTTTGTAAGGGCTTGCTGGAAGAGGCACAAGTTGTCACAGTGACACCTGCACTTGGCTGGTTACAGGGTCTGTTTGCTTACCCAGGTGGCTTTGTTTGAACAGAAAATATTTAGGAATCAGACATTTTAGTGCTAACCAAATTCACTTGAATGTGTTTTACCTCGGTAACTGAGTTTGTCACAGCTTCCCCTGTGGGGTACTTTCAGGAAAGGAATTTCACAAAAGACCTGCTTGGTATGGACATTGTGTTAAATTTCCCGTTGAGGATGACGAGAACTTTTTTCTTAATATTGTCTGTATCTTACCAAATTGCTTTAATTTTCACTTGGTTGTTTCAAATACTGACCTCTGAGTGGCAGGATTCTGTAGTCCATATCAGCTGGTGAAATTAAAGGAAGATATTTTAAAAATTCTGATGATTCTGAGTAGTTTAAGTAATGACACCATAAAGAAAGAAAGAGATGAAAACTCACAGTCTCTGGTACTTCTAAACATCGATTTCCAGTTTTTATTTATTACATATGTGGACTTCAGGATCTTCTTTTGATACCTGTACCCTTTTTTTGAAGGGTAAAATAAACCAAGTGCAATCCTTTAAAAATGAAGTCAGTCCAGAGATAAAACAATTTGTCTCCAGTTTTTTAAAAATAAGTGTTAATAAGAAATAAGAAAAGTTAATTTTAATTTCTTGTGGCAAACCCTAAAAATGTCGTGTCCACATGGTAAGTAACAGAGGTGTTAAGATTGACTATTGGCTCTTCTGGTTTTTATTTTCAGTTCAGGAAAGACTGAAAAAGCATAGAAAACAAACAGCAATGTGCTACAAGAAAAGAAAGAAAAGAAAAAGAAAAGCGAAGAAAGAGAGAGAGAAAGAGAGAGAGAAAGAGAGAGAGAAAGAGAGAGAGAAAGAGAGAGAGAAAGAGAGAGAGAAAGAGAGAGAGAAAGAGAGAGAGAAAGAGAGAGAGAAAGAGAGAGAGAAAGAGAGAGAGAAAGAGAGAGAGAAAGAGAGAGAGAAAGAGAGAGAGAAAGAGAGAGAGAAAGAGAGAGAGAAAGAGAGAGAGAAAGAGAGAGAGAAAGAGAGAGAGAAAGAGAGAGAGAAAGAGAGAGAGAAAGAGAGAGAGAAAGAGAGAGAGAAAGAGAGAGAGAAAGAGAGAGAGAAAGAGAGAGAGAAAGAGAGAGAGAAAGAGAGAGAGAAAGAGAGAGAGAAAGAGAGAGAGAAAGAGAGAGAGAAAGAGAGAGAGAAAGAGAGAGAGAAAGAGAGAGAGAAAGAGAGAGAGAAAGAGAGAGAGAAAGAGAGAGAGAAAGAGAGAGAGAAAGAGAGAGAGAAAGAGAGAGAGAAAGAGAGAGAGAAAGAGAGAGAGAAAGAGAGAGAGAAAGAGAGAGAGAAAGAGAGAGAGAAAGAGAGAGAGAAAGAGAGAGAGAAAGAGAGAGAGAAAGAGAGAGAGAAAGAGAGAGAGAAAGAGAGAGAGAAAGAGAGAGAGAAAGAGAGAGAGAAAGAGAGAGAGAAAGAGAGAGAGAAAGAGAGAGAGAAAGAGAGAGAGAAAGAGAGAGAGAAAGAGAGAGAGAAAGAGAGAGAGAAAGAGAGAGAGAAAGAGAGAGAGAAAGAGAGAGAGAAAGAGAGAGAGAAAGAGAGAGAGAAAGAGAGAGAGAAAGAGAAGAAAGAAAGAAAGACGACTCTATTCTTTATTCCACTCATAAAATGTTAAGCCCTGGCATTTCTCAGTGTTATATAAAACACATGCTTTCAGAATGGTCTATTTAAAAATCACGTTTCAATGAAAACCAGCCGCTTCCCGCCCGTTCCTGGAAGGAAGGATGAAGCTTTGGACTCTTGCAGGAGGATTTGGGGAATTGGGATTTGGGAATGCGGCCGCCGCTCTCAGGCCCGGTCCGGCGCTGCCACCCAGTGGCCATTGCTGGTACTGCACCCGCCCCGCGCCCGGCCGGACCCCCGCGGCTCCCGGGCAAGATTTTGGGAACCCCCAACCCTGAGAAGGCCTCGGCGACCCGAGCTCACCGTATAGCACAAGAAAGCGCAATTAAGAACAACTGATTCAAAGTTTGTCCCTAAGGTTGCCCTAATGACGCAAAAATTTAAAAAGGGTGCGGAGAGAGGCACAAAGGAGGACCCACCCCCGTCCCGTTCCTGTCTCCAGACCTCTTTGCACACCTCCGATGGAAAGGTCTGGAGCCTGCACAGGACTGGTCTCCACGGAAGGCCAGGTCTGAGTGCCGCAGGTACATTTCTGTACAGACAGGTGATGTCTTTAAGTACCAAAACATCCTGAAACACCAAGTTCCTGCTATTCGTAGTGCTCTGGGATGGCAACTGGACCCTACAGGACAGGCAACTTCACGGTCCTTCTGTGGAGGAACTAATTGCATTAGGGTAATTAATGCACCTTTTGTGTCTCATGGGGTAGGTATCAGCAGTGCTGAGCTAACTTTGGACTTGATGGTCTTAATAGTTTTTTCCAACCTAAATTCTATAATTTTATGATGGGATATGTGAGGGCTGCATATACAGTGAAGTCCATGCTTGCTTTGTGGTCACCTGCACGTTCTGTGAAACTGAAGCTTTCCTTCTTGAGAGGCCTCCATGATGCATCTGATCTAAAACAGTTTCTGAGTCCTCAGGAAAGGCAACAGAGGTGGAAAATTCTCACTAAACACAACTGTGCAGTTTATAGGTTCACTTTGGTCTTGGCAGGATGTTCCTGGAATATGTAATCTAAATTTTGTTTCAAACCTTTAATACCTGGAAACTGAGAAGTTTCTTAATTCTTCCTATTTGTTCTAAATTTCTCCAGCTACCCCATGCAAGTTCTTAATTTTTGGCATTTTGTCTTCTTGATGATTTGATTTGATGATTTGATTAAGGACAAAATTCATGTGCAAGAATTCAAAAACCTGATCCGAGTTTCTCCAGTCACCCTCATACTTTAAAAAATGACATTTCTGGTTTGCAGTGAGAAGATAATCTGCTCTTGTTAGGACATGACCTCTGGGACTTGTCTTCAGATACGGACAAAGAAATATTTCTTTGACACCAATTCTGCCGCCCACTTCTTTTCCTTTCTTTAATTTTTTTACCTTTATCAATATATTGTGTCTTGATGTTTCCATCCAATCTGATGATGCTTCATTTGCTGTCTGACTCTTGATTTATCATTCCACTGATTAATTGCTAATCCAATGATTAGAGAGACATCATTTTTCAATGCAGGTTCATGGTGACCCCCACTTAATCTTTTCCTGCACTCTGCATTATCACTTGAAAACATCGAACTAAATCTAACAAAGATGTTTTAGAGCTCTGGAATCCCTTCCTGTCACTGCTTCAATCAAAGGGAAGCACCTCAGTCGTCCTAAATGGGGTTGTGCTGAGTTACATCATTCTTAAATATTTATTCTTGTATTTGAGAAATACAAAAGATGTTTTAGGGAGAGAAGGGAGAGTGACTTTCAAAATTTTTTTCTGGAGTGGGTGGGTGGTTGGAAAGAAAGGAAAACAATCAAAAAGAAAACAGAGCCCAGAAACTTTTAGTGCATATCCCTTGAAGGCATCCTTGCCCAATCTACATCTCCAAACCTGCAATTCCTGATTCAGCCTCAGTGGAGAATTTCCACTCCTCATCTTTCATGTACATTATCAATCTCTCCTGTACATCATTGATTTCATTTACAAAGCAGGGCTAAAATGATGACTGATGATTCAACATACTTGAAAATATTTTATCTACTAATGCAAACATCACAAAATTTTTGCCTCAGTAAATACAGCATGAAGTGGTAAAAGGGAAAAGCAGCAATTGCTAAATTGAGTGTCTTTACCACAAAACAAACAAACAAAAAAGGACAGCAAATGAAGATAAATCTTCCTGTGGAAGATTAAACAAACTGTGATAAAGAATTCTATTAGGCACTTTCAATTTATGAATCACCTTTTACAACACAAATTCAGTGGAGAATGACCAGCAATGGGGATTACTGAGATTGTTCCTTACCTGACTTGTTCTTGCACTCGATGTCGTAGCCAGTGATGGGGCTGTTGCCATCGAAGCCCATGGTCCACCTGAGGGCGATGCTCCGAGCTCTCACCTCCCGGATCTCTATCTCGGGGGGGTCGGGGGGTTCTGGGCAAACACACACAGAGAGCTCTGCTCAGAACAGACCCCATCCTCTTAACAGAGTCACACCAACCAGCGCGACACTGGCTCAGCCTTCCTGGCATTTCTCTAAGCGCTCATTGGAACCCTGATCCTGTTAATCACCTGCTGGAAGCATTCAACACTTTTCAACTCAGAGTCACTGGTGTCATCTTGAATACTGGCTCCTCTTTAACCTTCTTGGTTGCATTTCCTTAAAATCCCTCTAGCTCGGACTTTCATTCCAGGAAAGATGTTTTACCCCAAACACCACCTTTCACTGATACTTCTATCAGAGATTTTACACAAAACATGATCGTAGAAATATGAGTACTAAACTCAGAAGTGTTAAATGTGGTGGGGAGAGGGAGTAAAATTTCTATCTCTTTGAGTGCATTTAAAAGTCTTAGTTTAATAACAGAATAATTTGATAAAATCACTCTAAAAGCCTCTTTCTGCCTCTAAAGTTAATGTTATAAAAAAACAGCACTTACACCCATTCTAATGTCCCTTTAAATTGTCACGGCAGCTTAGATGAGCAGTGGTGGAACTGGGAACATGTCCCCAAACTCCACCTGAATTTTTCAACAGGGCTGCCTTAGGCATCTGCTGGAATTTGCTGCTACTTAGAATCAAGGGCAGTGAGAGAGAAATCTGCAAGTTGTAGGAATTTGCTGTGTGCAGGCTCAGAGAGGCACAGGAGGAACCAGCACCACACGGGAGCAACAGTGGCCAGTGGCTGAGTCCTGCCCGTGCCCTGCATCTCAAATATTGTCACCTCTCCAAGACTTGCTGTTTCTGCCCTGTGGGAGGGGAACCCCAGCTCCAGGCAACGTAAGTTCCTAGAGTTTGGATTGTGCAAACTGCTCACAATTTATTTTGACTGAGTAAACATGAAATATTTTGCTTGAAGTTCCACAGTAGGTGTAACATTTCTCTAGAGATGAAATGAGATCACTTTTGCTTTATTTCAGACCTGGGTATGAAGAACATTTATTCTTTAAAACCAAATGCAACCTGCTCTCCCTCAATCTTCCATATCCACAGTCCTTACTGAAGATACTGGTTTTAAGTATCCTTAGCAATTGTCAACTACTGTAATTGAGAAAAAAAAATCATCTAATTAATTCTTACAGATCTAGAAAGACTCAAGCTTATCTTTTATTTTGATTTAATCTGTGATGCTGGAAAAGAAAGACCGAGAATCTTAACGCAGCTCCTCATTTCTTTGACAATGCGGAACACATTTAATTAGGAATCAGAACCTCCCTCCCCCCAGCAGATTTCTACACTTCCTGTCCTACAATAGCTGTGGGTTTTTTTCCTTGTGTTGTCCTCTCCCTACCTTGCACAGTGAGCTGAATTATTCCACGATCCTCCCCGTAAGAATTGATGGCGTGGCAGGAAAAGAAGCCAGAATCTTCACGCACAGTTGGCAGAATCTATAGGAGGTTGGAAAAGAAGTGATGGATTGAACAGCACGCAGAGAAAATAAACCAACAGCTTGTCTGGGTGGCTCAAGAAAAATCGTGCAGACTGTTCTCCTCGACAGCAATAAATAGATATTGCAGGTTACACACATACATTTGCATAGGAAAGCTTCCAAAATACTGAGATTATCAAAGCCAGCAGCACCTGCCTGAGGACTCAGGCTACCAGCTCTACATGTGTAGTCAGGAGCTGGAGCTCCACCTATTCCTGCTGCTTCTCCTTGGGAGCCTTGTTTCCAGTTCCTCGCACGTTTGCCAAGTGTTTAAATGTTGGCTGAAATTTGCCATACAAAATGGTGCCTCCTGCTGCCTCCAAATTTTTCCGGCTAGTTCTGAAAATAACTCAAGTGGCTGAAGTCTGTGTGGAGGAAATAAGGGCTCGAACACTGGTGGTGAACCCTGTAGTGTTCAGCATGGTGCCTCGTAATAAAGTTTTGTGTGGTCTTTCTTTTCAATTTGTTGTTTAATAGCAAGGAAATTTATATATAATATTTACAAACATGGTCATAATGATATTTTTCTACAGGGCCACTGCTTCATTCAAGGTACAATAAAGAAGGAATTTTTTGTAAACGAGCAGATATTTGAAAATACCATTTCCTTCTCATTGTTCATTGCTGCTCCGCAATTTATTTACTGCACACAGTTCAAACTGTGCCCTGAAAACAGACATTCATTTTCTCACAGCATTTTCTGTGAATTCACCCATTGCAGAAACACGAGTGAATTTATTTGCATCAGCCCTGACACCATGAAGGGCATTGCCACCATTTCATGTAGGGAATTAAGGAAGCAGATGTATGACAACGTTTGTGGCTGCTTGACAAGTTGCCACATATTAGCTGAGCCATGGAAACTCCACGTGCTCTTTATCCCTCAGCAAGACCCAGGTGATGTGAGCACAACTCCCAGTCACCACTGGTTAAGATAGATGGATTAATTTCCCACTTGCTGTAAGGAAATTGGAGAGTTGTCTGAGATGTGGCAACTTGTCAAGCTGTGCTCACTTGCACGTGTGGCTGAGCTTGGAGACAGGGAAACAAAAATTTCCAGAGCCCAATTTGAGACATGTAGGGCCTTTCTCCTTCCCCCTCAGAGTGCTGAGCAATAAATAGCCTTTCACGTGTTCATGACGGCTTCCACTGAGTTAAGCTGCGGCTAGGAGGGCTTGGTACTTCTGCAGATCAGACCCCAAGGGCTCAAGGCAAGTGCCCAGAAAACAAAGAACACACAATTATTGGCCACCTGTGAAAAGGTTGGTCTCAAAGATCAGCTTTGCATCACACAGTGCCATTCATTACTCAACCCCTATTCAGCCCCAGAGAACATCCAAGTCTGGCCTCACTGAGGCAGGGGCCCTGTCAAAAAAATAAAAGCTGAGTACACAACTAAAGACCACATCATCATGCAAAAGCACTGAGCTCACAGCTTCAGAGACAGCTTTAATCTGGCGTTGTCTACTTTTTGGAGTGTTTTATCTCTCAGAAGTGAAAGGTTTTGTACGCAACACATACATGGATGTAGAATGCCCCTGCTGTACCCAGCTGCCTCAGAAGAGAACTCTCCAAGCAGGTCTCCAGCCTTCCAAATAGAAATATTGTTGTGTATCCAGGGGTTATCTTATTAAAGTCAACAAGAAGAATGATGGTGGAGAGGCCTAGGGGTCTATCCTATAACTAAATATTATTTGTATCACAAATACCAATAGGAACAAAGTCACACATAGACTTTATTCTTCCTCATGGAAATCAATGACAAAGGTCCCTCACAGAAAGCAAACCCAGAATTTTACTGGACATCATCCAACACAGTTTTTGGCTGGAAAAGAAAGAATTTTTTCACAAGAATTTCACTAGAATTTAGACAATAATCAGACAGATAGATAATTAGCTCCTTAGGCCTGATAAATAACTTTAAAAAATGTGATTGAAAATTGATAATCAAGATTTTTAAGTGAGAATCTAAATTATTTTTTTCTTGAAAGATTCTTTTAGATTTCCTAAAGGTACATGTAAAATACCACCCCGAATCCAGTGACTCACCTGACTTTATAAGTGGTCTCACAAGCCCCAGCAAGTGAAAGGGAGGGAGAAGAGCACTTTAAAAAGGCAGCAGTTTTATCTCAAACCAGCTTAGTGATTTTGGTGAGGGTAAGTGTGACACACATCAGGACCTGGGGTCAGAGATTTGCCAGAGCTTATCAGCAGTTTAATCAAAATGATCTGGGGAATGACAGGCTAAGGCATGAGCCATGCTGCTCCTGAGACAGAAAGGGTGGAGGGCTGAGACTGGTTCACTCTCTTGCTACGTCTGGAGTGTGGGAAGTGGGAATTTTTCATTTGGGATGGATTGCAGAAGTTTCCTCTCCCTCCTCTTGCTGCCAGCTCTCCAAGCCACAGGCTGGGGCTCCGGTGTTGTCAGGCTGGCCCTGCACCTGAATCAAAACCAAACCAAGCACACCTTGAAATATCTGGATGATAATGGGGGCCAATTTGTTTTCTTACCTGCAGGGTAGAGATCACTTCATCCCCAACTTCCTTGGTGGAAACAAGGTAACGGGACATTTCAGGGTTGATGATCCGGTCTTCCTTCTCCCAGCGGACTATGATGGGTTTCTCTCCATGTGCCGTGCAGCTCATCTCCTTCTTTTGGCCTTGAGTTGCCAGGGTGGTGTTTGGGTAGGAAGTTATCATAGCTGGAACTAGAAACAGACAAAACAAAACAAAACAAGGTTGTTCCTCAGTGAGCTGAAAGGTCTGATGTTGGCTCTTCAATCTGTGTCTCACTGAGCTTGTCTGTATCGACATAAATGGGAAAAAGTGTTTTACTTTCATTCCTGCGTAAGAGAACTGATGGGCCTCAAAGGGAACTGAGCAGAAGGGAGCTGGAAATGGACAATGGAAGATGTGAATCCAAAGGAAGCCTGTCTTCATTTGTTTTGCTGCTCACAGGGTGACTTGCAACATAATTCAATATTCAATATTCACAGCACATAAAGGGACTTCAACTAATAAGCATTCAGATATGTGGACAATAAAGAACTGATAAAAATGTCTGCTTCCTTCTGATGAGCTGCTGTTCTACTTGCTGATGTTACATGTTTTACCAGTGTGTGTGTGACAGTAATGATCTATCAAAATGAGGGCTCAATTAAACCAGGAGCTGCACAAAATTAAAAGAAAGGCTCTGCAACAAGGAGCTTACAGACCATGGATGTGTTGAGTGCGTAGCTGAACTGTACTGAACTGAAAGTATAATTAAACTGACAATAAACCTAGCTAGATTCGAGTTTTTATTGTACTCAGAAGGTATTTGCAGAGCAGTTTGGACACATCTGTCAACTTCATTAACTATTCTTTAAAAAAGGGCTTAAATTTTAATGTTGGAAAAAGTATTCTCTTCCTAGCAAGAATAGTCTTAAACCCTAAGTATTTTCATGTTTTGGAATTCAAATTTTCTGCAAACAGGAATAAAAAAACTCCTTGGAGTGTTTTACTGCAAACCCCAAACATGGCATCTTTGAAACAGGACGGTCTCTTTGGTGGCCTTTGCTGTCCTTTCCTCCCCACATGGTTTGTCCACCAATGAATGGCATCTGGATTTCTGTCTCTAGAAAGAATCAAAGCCCATGAGTCTTCCAGTTCAGGCCCAGAAGAAGCTGGAAAGCTGGACAGAACACAGAGCTCTTCTTTCTGAATGAATCTGTCCATTCCTCTAAAGCATGTGAGGCATCAGCAATGAACCCCTTCCCTGAGCTCCTGCCCTCTGGGGCTGCCTCCTGCAGTAGCCCCAGTCCCTTGGTTTTATGCATGAACAGTTGCCTCTTCTTATCCGAACAACTCACTCCTTCCATCTGGGCTTCTCTGGGCCCTGCTTTAATCAGATGACACTGGCAGGGGATCTGATTTGAGGCCTTCCCAGGCTTTCCCCCTGCTTAGGTTGTGTCTGTTGCCGCCCAGCAGAATAAAAGTCCTTATTTAAATGAATTACTTTAATTGCCATCCCATAATGTTAATACTTGGTGGCATGACCTTTTCACATGCCAGAGCTGTTAATGCTTGCATATGACAATATGTCAGGATGCAGCCCTTTCTGTTCAAAGGCTTCCTGAACCAAACCAAACCGACCTGGAGATTAACAGGGCCTGTGGAGCCGTGGGTTTGAGTTTCCAATGGGATCTAATTCCAGGAGGAACTCTGAGAAAGGTCTTGTGTGAGGCAGGAGGCTCCACATGCACTAGTGACGAGGTACATCTCATTTAACTGTTTGGGTATTAGGTACTCACCAATTTTGGGAAGAGGAGTATTTGAAGAGAGAAATTATGAATAATCAAAATAGAAAATTAGGATGAGTCTGATTCCATATTCCAGAGAATGAAAATAGCCTCAGTTTCATCTGGTGTGTGCCCATGTACCCACAAGGAGGTTCCTTTCAGAAAGTTGGTTTTTTGTGGCCATATGGTTGTTCCTCCAAACCCAGAACAACCAGGGCTATGCAGGATCACAGAACCATTTAGACTGAAAAAGACCTCAGAGACCATCGAGTCCAACCTGTGCCTGATGTCCTTCTTGTCACCCAGCCCAGAGCACTGAGTGCCACATCCAGGCCTTCCTTGGACACCTCCAGGGATGGGGGCTCCACCACCTCCCAATGCTTGACAAGCCTTTCCGTGATGAAATTCTTCCTGAATTTCTTCCTGAAGTAGTCCCATACAACCTTTTATGCACTTTGTTCAATAAGAGACCCAGTTCAGAAGAGTGCCAGGCTATTAAGGAGTCCACACTACCATCATCAGCTTGTGCCACTGATGCCTTAACTGTCCTCCTAGAAACAGAGACTAGACAGAATAAAGAAATAAAGGTAGGTATTTATTTGGAAGGCCTTCAAAGGCACACCCTGGGAGCCAGAGGCTACTGCCAAGATGGACCCCCAGATGGACCCTGGGTCATGAGTTCTTCACACTTTTATAGGTTTGGTTCATTTACATATCAGGGTTAATTCTTCAATTAAAGCTTCAGTTCAATGATGCAATTTCCCCAGGCTTGCCCCCCCTTTAGAGTCTTTGGGTTACACAGTTTGGGCCTAGGACGGTCCGAGTGTCCTTGGAGAGCAGGCCTGGAGAGGCTTTGTTGTGTCTAACTAGCATGAGAGAGCAGAAATTAACAGGCTACAAGAAACTTCAGAGCTACACACTAAATAGTACAGAACCCGAAAGAATACAAAAGTTAAAACCTAAGGCATCACCACCACCTTTCTTCCTTCCACAATGTCCCCAGCCTCCCACACGTCCCTTCCTCTGCACATCTCTCTCCCCTCAGCACAACATGCTCCAGTCCCCTCCACCTGTCCCTCTTTCTTCCTGCTGCAACTTCCTTGGGTTCTCACACGTCCCCTAATCCCTAATTTTCCTCCTCCAGCCTCATTTCCCATCCCTAATTAAATCAGCCAACCTCCCACGCCACCTAAGGGCGTACTACAGATGTAGTCCTGCTTCCCATCAGTATCTCCTGCTTGGAGTTTCCCTGGTGATGGTGAAAATGTTCTGAGCCCACGCAGGAGATGAGGGGTGAGGGGTTTGTGCCTCCCCACGAGGTACCAGAGCTCCTGTGCAGGTGAGCCTTGCCCTGGTAGGTCCACCCTCCTCCTGCTTCACGACCAGGAGCACACAGGAAATGGGACATCTGGGCTTGGATTGAAATCCCACAGACATCCAGGAGCCTGTCCCAGAGACTCCTGCCTCACTTTCAGGTCCCGTGCTGTGTGACAGGGCCAAACCATGCACCACGACTCCCTGTTTTGCTTTTAAAAACCAGAGGCTACCTTGTAGATTTCATTTCCCCCCCACCCCCCAACAAACTTTCTTAATACGAGCAGCAAAAAACATGTAAAGAAAGATGACTTTATTCCTCAGATACAGCTTTATCCCTGCTTATCCTTCCCTTCTTCTCACATAATCTTCCACACAGATTCCTTATTGCCATAGCAATGCCTCACAGCTAAATATTTCCCCTTCCTCCAAAGCTGATTTTTTACTCTTCATAATTTATCTCCAATGATCCTAAACCATAAGCTCTTCCTTTTATCTTCCTCTATGTCAAAAGATTTCTGGTAACAAAGCCACATTCCCAAAGATATTTTAGGCAACGTATTTCTTCATCCTCCAACTATCTTTAATCAAATTAGTGATGCAAATAACTGAGATAAATATGCTGGTTCTTTACTGACAAAATAATCTAGAAAACTGTAAATAAGCAAGCTAAATCTGCACTACATATGCATGAGATATTCTCTTAGGATGTCTTAAAAATAAGTGAGGGCATTTAGAAATGTATCGAGATGATTCAGATGCCATATTAAGTGTGTCTGTGCCTTATATCTCTTCAAATGTGCATTATATAGAGACACATGATTATGTTTTTATATATACATATATAGAAGAGAATTTTGAAAGGGAAGGGCATGATGCTGCGCAGGTTCAAGGAATGGATATTGTCATGTTCCACAATTTTGGAGTAGTTTCACTATGGGACAAATAAATTCTGTTTTCTCTGGGGTTCTCCATTTCTTTGAGGCCATGTGGTGCTGGGCACAGTTAGAGGTCTATTGGTCAAAACTGGACAAAGTAGAAGCCACAATTTATAAATCATGGCAATTTCCATTTTCAAGGTATGGATATCTCTGCCAGCAGCATTAATCCAGGAGTCTTCTCTGTTTAGAGCTGGGTTTTCTTTTGGAAAGCTGATTTATTAGCTGCTTTTCACAGGTCAGCTCATCTTTTTCCCCTTTCTACATGGCAACCCAGCAAGAAACAATTTTAAAATATTTAATTATATTATTATTATATTATTAAACCGTTATGTATTATAGCACTAAATATTACTGCTATACTAATGCATATCAAAATATTAGATTATATAATCATATTATTAATTAGCAATTATATTGCTTGTTAATATAATGATTGCTTTATAGTATTAACAACATTGTCATTAAAATCGAAGTGCAAAATTCAGTAGTCAGGGTTATACTTTAGAATTGTGGAAGTGGCTCAGACAAAACAAGAACTTTTTGTCCTACTCTTGAAAAAAACTGAATCTGGGCCTTTCCTAAGATTCAGTAACAATTACTTAATCTGACTTCTTTTTCTCTGCCACTGCTGAGTGTTTCATCAGGAACTGAGTGCAAATGAAAGTGAAAACATTTAATTACCTTGATAAAGACCAGTCTTATTATCCAGAGTAACGAGGCTATAGGAAGTTGGGTAGAGCTTGTGAAGGGTATCAGAAACTTTTGAATCCTTTTAGAATAAATCTTTATTAATTAATAGAAAGCAAAAATTCACGTCAATTTAAAAAAATTATGTAGAGAGCTGGGTGGGAGGGAGGTATTTTTTCTCTCTTTCAGCTCATAGGTGGAAAAAGCCACACTGGAAAAAGCAAATTAAAAATCTCTCTTTCAATTTGTAATTAAACACTAAATAGCCATGTATCATTCAAAAATGATTGTAAGACTGACTAAAGTTCTCAGTATTTTTAAGAATTATGGTCCTTTCCAACCTGAAACCATTCTGGGATTCTGTGATTCTCCTGGGATCTCTGCCCTGGCAGGGTGTTCTCATGATTTGGCTCCATCACTGGATCATGCTCGAACTGGCCAGTTTGGGGCAATGTCTGTGACCATGAGGGATTCATCTTGCAAACATTGAAAAATATTGAAAAAATGAATTGAAATTCCAGTGTAACATTTAAGCCAAATTCAGCTGTCCTTTCATTCTGGTCAGCCACAGTGAGAACACTCTTGTCCCCATGACAAATGGGATTTTCCTACCTCAAAAACTCCCTCTTCCTTCCTCCTTTGCTCAGGCAAAAAAAGCCATGCTAATACATTACTTACATTTAAGGGAGCCCAGCTATCACAATTTTATTTGTTGATATATATATATATTTGTTAATTTACTTTCAAATTTAGTAGACTTCCAGGAGTCGGCGAGAGCTTTGCTAAAATTCATAACTTCAGTTTTCCCTTTCTGATAAAAAGCATTTGGGTTTACTTAAATACCATCTCTCTGGAATTCAAATGGTGGAGAAAAGAAAATTTTAAATCAATAGGATTTCCCAAACACTTCAATTTAAACCCACAGTTCCTTGGTAAAATTCTAGCCTGTTCAGCAGGTGAAAATCATGCTCAGTCCTCATCTTCAAGAGATGCCCAAGATTAGGGAAAAAATTCTATGTCTCAGAGGGTCAAAAATATTTTAATACAAAAATAAACATCCCATTTTTATATATAATAATCTTACATATTATTACATAACTTGTAATAATACAAGTTATTATGTGTTATTACAGAGGGCATATAATTAATGACAGCTTCTTTCTACCAATATTCACTAATTGTGAAAATAACTTCACATTTGGGACCTACTCGTGTTTGTTTGTTGTGAAAACCTCTTCAGAGATGTGTTCTCTTAGGATAAATATTTTAAAAATTCAATTTGATTATTTCATCATTTCATGAAGGTGATTTTAGAATAGAATATTTTACTGTATTGCTTGGAATTAGTAAAGAGTTTGCTGTGCATGCAATGCAACTCTTAAATAGAAACAATATTGGGTGAATTGTGCCAGTAATCAATATGGCATGAATTTCAAATTTAAAAAGCCCGTGTTTTGAAATAATAGCCATTGATGTTTCAGATTAGGAAAAAATAATTCCAAGCATGTAAACCTGAGAAATTCGAGGAGAAAAGTAAAGATTTGATGAGTTCATATGACAGACTGAATTGTTTATTCAGCTTTAGTTTCAGGAGTCTGTAGTGTATAGGAAATAAATTCAGAAAATATATTGATAAATATATTCCTGAAAATATTTTTTAAATAAAACTGGAGAACTCAAATTACCTTCTACTCCTAACCTGCCCTAAAAGGAAGGCTAGGGGCTTTTTGTATGTTTTTGTGTGAATGGATTTCTGGACAATAGGCAACAGATTCATTAGCAGCTCAATTAGCAAAATAATTTTCTAACAGAAAAATATAAAAACCAGCACTGCTGTGTAAAAATAGAGAAATTAAACACAGACATGACAGGTCCTGTCCCAGCTTCATAAGTTTACATCCCAAATCCCACATCAAAACAAGAGACTCAGTGGTTTGTAAAAACTGCATTATTAGGACACCCATACAAGGTAATCTTTGCGGGAAAAAAAATCTAAAGATAAATAAATACTGTGTGGGAATGGATATGGATTCTGTCCTTCCTAAAATACCATTTCAGCCAACTATTCCCCTGGTCTAAATGAAGTTACTTTGATTATAAATATTATTCCAACATGTGTTTCCAAGCTTGAACAGGCCTTGTTTGATGCTGAGCTTTAATAAAATGACAATGATGTCCTGAGTCCTTGGCAGCTCCACCAGCACCTCCTCCTGATCTGATTGAATGTGTCAGGGCAAAGGCTGTGAACATTTAGGGTTCATATCTTATTCACTCAGAAGTGGTTTCAGGTCACATTAGAGGAAGAGAAGTTGATTTATTTTGCATGACAACTATGAATTTTAACCAAAAGACACATTAATAAAATAAAAAAGGGCTTTTCTCTCAAATCACAAAGGCAATTCTTTCCTCTTCCTGAGGTCTTTTCTTGCATTAGTTCTGTGTTTGTACAGTGCAGACTGATGGCTTCAGATGATACACAGGAGACCAGCAGCTGCTATTTCTTGGTCTTTCCTTTGACTTTGACATGGTTCTGAAATGAGTGTGACTTTCTCTTGCTTTGCCACGCAGCTTCAATTCCCATCTTGTCTAACAGCGCTTCCCAGTAACCAAGGGAAGAGAAGGGGGGATGATAAGGTGACAGCTTTGTCCCCTGCAGTCAGCTGGAGAAAAAGCCCGTGGAAATTTGTGACAAACTACGGGAACTCACACAAGGCACTGGGAAATCAGTCTCACCAAAGCTTCGCTAACTGTCAAAAGAAAAATTAGTGATCAAAAATATTACCACGTATGTAATTGTGATTTATGAAGACTTAGACAAAAAACATCTTTCCACACAAGAAATTAATGGACAATATTAGTTTTACCATCATTGACATTGTTGGGAAGTGTGGATGCCTAAAAATTAGCACCAGAGACATGTTTCCATTAATTACAAATTCCTTGGGCCACTTTCTATTCCAAATCAATGATGATCTTTCATCAGCCTGTTATAAAAGCCAGGCTGGAAAGAGCAGGAATGTTAAATAGTTAAAACTAGCAATACATAATTTTAGATAACTTCTCCAATGCTTTGATCTTAAATTGAATTCAGTCTGCCATCAAGATGGCATCAAGTTTTAATGTGAAGTGAGAGGGTTACTGCTGTCATAATTGTAAAGCACAGCGCTCTAATTTTTGGTGACTTACTGAATGCAAATCAGTTAAAAACAGAGACTGTGGAGTCGCATGGGAGAGTACTTTTTATTTATTTATTTTTTTAAATAAGTTTTATGCTTTAAACTCTTTGTGTCCTTTCATTAAAATCACCTGAACAGTTTACAAGTTTAAATGGAAAANTTACTGCTGTCATAATTGTAAAGCACAGCGCTCTAATTTTTGGTGACTTACTGAATGCAAATCAGTTAAAAACAGAGACTGTGGAGCCACATGGGAGCGTACTTTTTATTTTTTTTTTTTTTAAACAAGTTTTTATGCTTTAAACTCTCTCTTTGTGTCCTTTCCTTAAAATCACCTGAACAGTTTACAAGTTTAAATGGAAAAAAAAAAAAAAAAAAGGCAGGAAGTCACTGGAAAGCACAAGGTTTAATCAGAATGTGTTTTATGACCCAGCAGCTCCCATAAGTCTTTTAGATTTTGGAGGCTGTGAAGTGACATGTGTAAATGTCCCTCCCAGGGGAAGAGAAGCAAACACTAATTGGGGTATTGACAGGTTTAAATGAAGCAGAAACACACGAAGAAACTCTGGCTCCAACAGAAATGAGTATTGGGGAGTGGGGCATGCCGGGACATTAATGGTTTTCATTCACTGCTCACTCATGCAAGTAAATATACTTTTAAGCACGGTGACCTGGGTCTGTAACAGCTCAGTTCTGAGCTAAAAAGCCATGAAATACTATCTGCTGATGCACAGGAAAGAGAGCTCTGGTAGAACCAGTCTCATCTAGCTGTTCAGAGGGAGTTATACTTTTATTTTCTACATAGATGAAGATAGACCAATATCACCTGATACTGCGATGGCAGGAACAGAACTCAAATATATTTAAATCAGCAAGACAAAACTCCAAATATATTTAGTAGCCAACTCTATATGAGTACATCAACACAAGCAATGTAAATACATGTATTTTCTGCATATTAACACTGACAGGTGTTATTGCACTGGATGAATATTCAAAAGCATTCACCTGGGCACGGGGGTCAAGCATGGTCATAAAACCCATCAGTGGTTCACCACAAGCTGTCTTCAGGTGGCTAAAAATTAGTCACCCAAGTTAGTCAAATAAGGAGTTTTTCTGTTGTGGACATTGAGGGGGCAAAAAAAAAGACCTTCCAGAGGGTCATTGGTCTTGTCTTAAAGATGAAAAACACCTTCTTACTGATGATAAAATGAGCACAGGGTGAGCTGCTCAGACTTTTGCAACAAACCTTCAGAAGTCCAGCTCAAAGTCAGGGAAATCAAGTGCTAAAGGTCTGACCTCAAACTCTGTATTCTCTTAACTAAGGAGATTCAGGATGTTAATAAATGCTACAATCCCTGGAAATACAGGAAAGGAGAGGGAGAATAAGATCCTAATAAAAAGCTCTGAAGATATTTATTTTATCTGGTTTATTCAGTAAAAATTCTGCCCCTGTTTAGAGAGACCATCTGGGAATAGTTTGGGAATGGTCTGACCACCTTGCTGTGCTTGTTTCTGCAAAACCAAAGCCTTAATTCTCCATCTATTTTATCTTTTCTTTTCCTCTATAAGGTCTAGTTTCTCCTTTTACTGCTCAGCACGCCAGGAGTTTCTAGAGGGAAAGCAAATCCCAATAAAAGCAGCAAATTTCCAGAAGAGTGGGGAAGCATCTTAAAGGCTGCACAGCCTAGGAAAAGCTGATGGGTAACTGGGGTGTTTAACAATTTTTTATTACCTGTCTCATGGAAAGAGGGAATTGCTAGCTAAGAGAAACAAAGAGGGCTTAGAGAAGCACAATATTTATAAAGATATTCAGTGTAATACTTATGTGAGATACAATCACCCATAAATTAGAAGCAGCTCCTACAGAAAAAAAAAAAAATCAAAAAGGAAAACTCTCACTTGTATTAAAATCTAAAATTAGGACCCTTCCTTGGGAATTTGTTGTGATTTTTACATTCATTGTTATCATGTCTGTGCAGCGTTTTATCAAATCTGAAGGCTGGGCCTTTGTACTGAGTATTTTGGGACTGTTTCACTGAACAGTTCATACACTTCCAGACAAAAGCAGTGGCTGACAATTTGGCTCCAGTGCCCAAACGTCTGAGGCCAGAGGAAGAGGACCCTAATTTGAACCTGGATTATAGTTATTTTGGCTCATTCAGAGCTGCCAATGTGCTCATCCAGCTGTGAGCCAGAGAACAGCTGAAAAGAAGTTTTAAAGCTAAATTTTACAGTGCTGATGTTGACAGCACTTTGCTGTACAGGGGCCCTAGAGATTTATCACCTCTATAACTTAGGTCAAGGTGGTTTTGTGCCTGCATGTGCACAGGCACGTGCGTGTATGTGAGTAAAAAAAGGGGAAAAAACCCAATAAATACTTTCCACAAAGGCAAACAAGGAGAATTATTTCAATACCTGGGAAAAAAAAGGGCAAAGCAACCCTCATCACCTTCTTCCCTTGACTTTCAGCTGCCCCGTGCATCCCTCTTTTCAATATGCTCTTAAAAAGAAGTGTTTCTGTTTCTCTGGAGACCATTTTTACCCCTCAGCCAAGGGAAGGCACCATAAATACTCGTGTTTGAGGCAGGAGTAAATTATAGCCATCCATCTCACGGACAAAGCGTGTGGCACAGGGCCGGGGGTCACTTTCCTCCACGGTCCCTTCCCGCAGCAGCAACGTTACAAGGAGTTCAAAGGTCTTGGTTTGTATCTTTTTTTCCCCTTCAAATTGCGTTCCGAGGGAATAGAAACTCCCATTACCTCTTCCACGTGCCCAAAAGCAGAGGCCAAAATGGCACTGCTGATAATCTAACACCAGGAAAGTCGGAAGAAAGCCGTGTTTCTCAGCAAGGTTTGACACATTGTAGATGACAAATGCTGAATGTGATAAATGAAGCAGCTGGTTACAAGGGCGATATGAAAATGCTTCTTTGATTTTTTTTTTTTTTTTAATCAGATATTGTCAAATGTTTCTTTTTTAATCAGATCCTTGAAACACACAAACACCAAAGCTGTGCTTAGATCTAAGCTTTCTCCCTAAATTATTAAATTATCTTCATTTGGCCTTAGGAAATCCAGGAGGTTTAAGGCTGATTTGGTCATTCCGGGTTTTGTTTTTTGAGGGTTTTAAATTAGATTTCATTATAAAAAGAATAATCACAAAGGTATAGTGTGATTTTATACACTGTATACCAACCTTATTAGTCACATACCCAGGGGGATTTTATGTTCAAGCTTTATTGCTTTTTCTATGATACATTTTAGAGTTTCTTTTAAGTTGGTAGGATGGCTTTTCGAACCACTCTTGCTGGGACTTTGGACTCTAATTTATTTTTTGTTAGAGAACAGCTAATTTCTTTGACCCAAAACTTTTTATGAGAACGTGGTCTCTTTGACAAAAGGAGTTTCTGAGAAGGGTTTATTAGCTCAGCATTCAAAAATCAGGCCAACATGCTCACACCATCTTCAAAATGAAAATTCTGGCAGAAAAGGAAAAAAAGCTACACAAATATATGAAAATTCGTAAAACTGAGAAAACCTCAGTCAAATAATACTGGCAAAATCACTTGAATTCATGAAGCTAAAATCACTGTAAGGGACATGGATGTCCTGGTGGTCACCTGGGAATACATTCCCAACTTTTTAATTCTATGAGGAACTGAAAGAATAGCTTTGAAAAATGCAATATAAAACACAAGGTTATGGTGCTATTGAATCAGAGGTAGAAACTTTCTTATTCATCATGAAACAAAGTTATCGTTTATTTCTAGTTATCTTTTAGTCAGCTTCTTGTTTAATGAATTTCCCTATGGATGAATTTTCCTGTTTCTTGCTAAAAACAGACTGCAGGAGTGCTGTGTTGGGGTGCACGATGTGCTGGAAGAGAGATGGGCCCTGAGGATCAGAGAGAGGGCCTCTGTCCTGGGCCCGGAGGTGACCCTGGGAGTGCATCCAGGTCACCGGGGATGGACTGAGAGAGGATTGTGTGTTTATGGACAGACTGGGCCTGTGAGAAGTGTTCATTGGAGTTTGTGGCCTTATAGGGCATTGTTTGCCTATTACCATCATAGGTAAAATCTGTGCAATGCCCCAGGTGATTGGGGGACACTGTGGTGAACATCTTTCCTGTTTATATGATGTTATATCCTGTTGGGTGCTGGGATTTAGGGAATTCTGACTGTGCAATAAACGGCTTTGCCTTTCTCCACCTGATGAGCAAAGTCCTTGCCCATGCGTCAGTACTGCAGTGCTGGGCAGGACAGCCTCGTGTTGTAGATCCACGCTCCTTCCCCTCTGCAAATAACTGCTCTAACCAAGCCCTTTTTGGCAGCTGTATCACATTACCTAAGATCCTGGGAAAAAATACCCCGAGATTTCATTTTGAGAAGTTCTTGCATTTCTGCTCTCTGTTAACTGATGCAAAATCCGTCTGTTCTTTGGAATTTAACATGAAAAATCCCTCGTTGTTGAAGTGCTACACCTTTATCCCACAGTGTTTCACTGGGAATTCACAGTGGAAAGATGCTGGAAAATGATGTGACTTTTTAGCTTTCCTTACCAGTAAGATAAATTGCAGTAATAACAGTATCAGCAGGATGCCAAACTAATAACTGGATATGAATGTTCTAAAAAGGAAGATGCTGCCGCTGTCAAAGCAGCTGCAACTACAACTCCAAACTGGAACAAACCCAGTGGATTCCCAGCATTTCAACCACTTATGCAAAGAAAAGGGTGATAAAAGTGGATTGTTTCTCCAGCCCAATTTATTTTCTTTTCCTTCTTTTCCCCTCCAATAAATGGGTCATTGATGACATTGAGCAACTTCAGGATATCTTGTGGACATCAGGTTTTGCCCCCTCAGTTCCCAGGAAAGAAAATGGGGCACTGTTCAACCAGGCTGCTTTGTCTGAGTTTCCAGATGCAGCAATTGGCTAAAAAATTTTGTTCCATCTTCCTTTAGTATGGAATTCTTCAACTTGAATTACAGAAGTTTATTTTGAGGAGTAACTATTGGGACTCTACTGAATCACATAATCATTTAGGCTGGAAAAGACTTCCAATCAAATCTCTCATCTACTGGTTGCAGACTTAAAAAATATTTAAAAATTTAAAAATATGTATGACAATAAGATATCTCCTCTGGATTAATCTTGTATGGATTAAAATTTAAATGGCAAGTTCAAGCATCCAAAATTTCAATAAACAAAATAACTGAGATATCCAAGCAGTCCCCAGTGAGACTGTTGTGATCATGTTTGATGACACATTAATTACACAAACATTGTTTCCCCACAAGATAAGTTCTTTAGTACAGGGGATACGTGGTGCTCAGGGTTATGAAGTTGGTGAATGATACTACTTCTATTTTTGCCTTATTTTTGATCATGCACTTGATTAGAAAATAGTAAATGAAATGAAAAGACGTCCTTTGGCTAGTCCTCACCGAATGCCACATTGGATACTCTCATTTTACACTTTTTCTGTGGCAAAATCAAGGATTTCTAGACTGTTACCTCCCACCTTCTTTGACAGATGTTGCTGTGTTCCTTCCCTTATTTCTAGGTGTTCTAGGTGTTCAAACGACTTTGCAGAATTGCCAAACATCCCCAACTGCAATTGAAGTCTTCCTAAAAATATGCCCTGATATGCAAATTATTCCTCAGATATGGGATATGTTTGCAGTCTTTTGAGGCAGCCACATATCCAGAAAAGATTCAAACTAATACTTCACATAGGTTTTCCAAGGATAACTTGGAAGCTTCTTAAAGTTGTGTGGTTCCTGAAATGCTCCTATATTTATGCTGTGTACTTGACTCAGTTGCTCTGTATGAGCAGCATCAACAGAGTGCCCAAAATTGGTCTTAAAACGAACAGCTCATTAAGAAGCTGAACTCCAATGAACTTAAAAAAAAAAAAAATATAAATATATATATACATATATTTTTATATAATACGCAACCAAATCTGCAACACTGAAGAAAGGAAAAGCCTTCTCAGCCCTCTGTCAGTTAAATGCATTTTTAATATTGCTGCTAACAAATAATAATCCATTGATTTTCCATCTCAAAGCTTGAAAAGTTGCTGGCAGCTCCAGTAACTCTTCCAATTTCTACTGCCAGCTCTGCCAGTCTTGCATAAATCTCACTCCGCCTCTTCCACCTCTCTCTCCAGGCTGTTCCTTGCCTCACATTTTGGCAGAATGAATCCTGGTAATGACACAAAGCATCCCCCCTCCCTCCCGCCTGAGAAGGCCCCTGTTGTGGTGTTTAATTAGATGATGTTCTTTGCAGGAGTGGGACTTTGAGGCAAAGAGGTGAAGAAAGGGTCGCTGGTAATTTATGGTGTGTACCGGGGCTGAGCGAGCTGGTAACTGCAACGCTGTAAACCTGAATAATGAGCTTTGTAGGGAGCATTGGAAGGTTTGGTACTCCAGGTGAAAAAAGAGAGGAATCTGAATCCTTATCCTAATCTTACTGAATCCTCTCAGGAAGTGTAAAACCAGGTCATCTGTCAAGAATTCCCATGTCATTATTACTGCTAAGGAAAGTTGTAATTGAAAATCAGCCTCTGAGACAGTTTCCCCTTTCTCTTTTGGGATCACTTAGAACCACAGAGTCCAAACATGTAAACTAAGATGTTACTCTAGAAACTTCAGCTTTAAGTTTTCTAAAATATTTGCATGTCAGCTCTCTTGGGCTTGCTTCAGGGAGGCTGACTGGCTCATATCTATCTTTCATATAAAGGAACATTGGCATCAGGAGCACACGGTTTTGAAATTAACATTGAATTACAGAATGGTTTGGGTTGGAAGGGACCTTAACGATCACTCAGTTCCACCCCCCTGCCATGGGCAGGGACACCTCCCACTATCCCAGGCTGCCCCAAGCCCCATCCAGCCTGGCCTTGGACACTTTCCAGGGGCAGCCACAGCTGCTCTGGGCACCCTGTGCCAGGGCCTCCCCACCCTCCCAGGGAACAATTCCTGCCCAATCTCCCATCCAGCCCTGCCCTCTGGCACTGGGAAGCCATTCCCTGTGTCCTGCCCCTCCAGCCCTTGGGAATTGTCTCTCTCCATGTTTCCTGCAGCTCCTTCAGGCCCTGCAAGGCCACAGTGAAGTCACCCCAAAGCTTCTCCTCTCCAGGCTGAACAATCCCAGCTCTCCCAGCCTTTCCTCCCAGCAGAGCTGCTCCATCCCTCTGCTCATCCTGGTGCCTCCTCTGGCCTCTCTCCAGCAGCTCCACGTCCTCCCTGTGCTGGGCCCCAGGGCTGGGGCAGCTCTGCAGGTGGGGTCTCACCTGAGTGGGGCACAGGGGCAGAATCTTGATGGAGGAGCAAAGTTTGGGTATCACCCTTTGTCTGCCTTGTTACTGGTGGCTAATTACTAAATTACTAATTACTGCATGACTAAAGCAGTGTTACTGTTATCATCAGAGCATCTGAAAACAGAGTCTTGTGGATTACAAAAAGCACAGCTCCGGAGATGAGGGTATTGATGGGTCTTTGAGGGAGCTGTGTACCCACATAACCCTACAGAGGAGGCAGCACTGGAGGAGGAAAACTTCTGGCTTCTCTGTAACAAGCAGCCTTTGCAGTCCTGGGGAGAACTGTTCCACCTTTCTGTGCCTGCAGAACCCCGTGGCTCTGGGCAAGGATTTTGCACAGCTTCCTTCCAGCAGGAGAATAATCATGTTGTGCAGTTCGGTGGTGAAAGAAAAACAGGAAAACCAAAAATATATAGCCCAATAAATGGCCACTTGCAGAGCTCAGGAGGAAAACTGCAGCAGATGGTAACACTGCCAGAATCCATGGATGGCAAAAAGGGGGAGTTCAGTCCTTGTGCGTGAATAGCTCTGCTCCCAGGAATATCAGCAGCAAAACCCACAGGCTGGCCATGGGCTTGAAATTTTTGCTGCATCACGGCAAAGAAGAAAATGAGATTGCTCAAGTGAGGCCTCATGGCTGAAATTCTGGTCCCACAAAAATCCTGAGAAACTTTGGGACTGACTTTCACATGAGCAGGATTTAATTTGCTAAAATAAGAGTTACACTGGCAAGTTTCTTACTGTCTTAATACCCAGTCCTCATAGAAGCTAAAAGGGAGGTGCTAGAAGAGAACTGAACTGTAGAATGTTAAAAGGACTAATTCCTTTCTATTTATGTTTAATAAACAAAGGAAAATAAAAATCTCCCAAGGTGCTTAATATTGCCTGTTACTGTGCATATCCTGAATTCATGACTAATGCACTTTAATTCAGTCACAGGATATGCTTTAAACAGTTCAGTGCTGCATTTTGTGCTGCACTTGAGATGTTCAAGATCTTAATTATTTGTTCTCTTCAGCATCCCCTCACCCAAGAGCTAATGAAAAATTCTGTCGTGATGGTATTTTTTATGACACACATAGCTGTGACACGGGATAATTTCACAATCATTTTGAGACACCATGTGGTTTCTTTTGACATTTTGTGACAGGCTGTGTTATCAAGCACAATTGTTTGCACAGGAAACAACTGTAACACGTGGTCCTTGGGACATTATGTTATCTCCTGATAATGATGCCATTAACATGTGTATACTATAATTAATGACTACAAGAGCGATTCATTTGAGTAAGGCTTATGAATCCATTTCATCTAAAAAGGGAAAGAAAACCTATAATCATTTGGGCTCAGATCCTGAAAGCTACTTACTTGCAACCTGCTGCAGCTACGCTGGGTGACCCATTAATTGAGGCATATTAACCAAGAAGCATTTATTTCTCAGTTATATTACAGAAGCTTGGATTTGAATCATTATCATAATGATTGTTCTAATAGAGATCAGTGAGAGAAACAGGAACCTAGCAGTGCTCCAAACCCCTTTGTCACCCCATCTCCTACCAAGGGGAGCCAGGAAACAATTACAGTTCATCAGTGTGCACAGTGAAATAATGAAGCTGGAGACATGGAGAGCAAACCCACTGCAGCTCAGGCTGTCCCCTCCTGCTCCTGCAGCCCCAAGACAGAAAACACTCTGCTTACATCCTTGTCTGCATGGAAAGCAGACTCTCATAAAGGCAACTCAGACATGTGGAGCATTTTTATATAATAATCACAGAATCACAGGTGGTTTTGTTTGAAGGGACCTGAAAGCCCATCCAGTGCCACCCCTGCCATGGGCAGGGACACCTTCCACTGTCCCAGGCTGCTCCAAGCCCTGTCCAGCCTGGCCTTAGGCACTGCCAGGGATCCAGGGGCAGCCACAGCTTCTTTGGGCAACCTGTGCCAGGGCCTCCCCACCCTCCCAGGGAGCAATTCCTTCCCAATATCTAACCCAAATTTCTCCTTTCAGTTTGAAGCCATTTCCCCTTGTCCTGTCACTCCAGTTCCTGATGAATTGTCCCTCTCTGGCTTCCTCATAGAAGTTTGCCATCATATTTTTGCCAATATATTTGGCGGTTCAATGTCTTGATATAAATCCTGCCGTGGTTTTGGTGCAATGTCACCACAAACTCAACCCTGCTTTTCACTGCTTAGAGCTTCCTAAGAAAAAAGGATATATTCAGACTCCCAATATTTGCTTTCAAGCCTGATAATCCACTCTTCTCCCTCGAGGCGACACAAATTGCTCATAGATGTTTTTGTGTTATTTGGATTTTCAGAAGGTTCTGTTTGGGCGTGCAAAACATTTTCAAGGGGATGTTTTCATGCAGGAGCAGCCACACAAAAATAGCTGCGGGTGAATGAAATTTCCAACCTGCCACAGATACAGTCCTCAGGAAAGCTGCCTACAATGCGTCTAAAGAAATTAGCATGAGGTTGGACCCCTGGGAAGATGTTTGAAAATTGTCTCTGTGCAAAAAAGCTACAACTGATGAAAGCTGGATCATGCTGGATCCTCCAGAAAAATTTAAAAAAGGACAGGAGGGAGCCAGGGAACCAAGCGCTGATCTGCTCTTCCCTAAGCCTAAATTCTGAACGGGGTTCAAAGATGCACAAAGCACCAGCTGGGCTTTTCCAGAATAGAGGTGGTGGGATATTTTCTTGCAAAACAAAATCAACAAACTCTTTTTTTTTAAGAGATGCTGCTGCATTCTGTTGGTTCCTTCTCTCTTTTGTGGACAGCACTCCAGAGGACCCAAGCACACCCCTCCTGTCCAGGTGCTTCAGAACTATGCAAAGTCAATCTCTTTTACTTTAATTGCCTCTTACATATTGTTTCCATAGAGGGATCCATGGATTATGAGTATATTGCACAAATAATTATTTATATGCATCATTAACTTTGCTCTGAGGCTTGAAATACTAAACATGTGTGTGCTTAGTAGCCCTTCTCACACTGTACCTCCAGAATAGTTATCATCTGCATCACTGCATCAGCTTCCAGACTTTTTTTAGTTAAAGTGAATAAAATAACAACACGTATTTTCATGATGTAAGCTAAGAATATTTTAAAAGTCAAGAAATGCAAAATCAGAATTTCAGGAGTAGTAAATTAGAGCAATAATTTCAGGAGCAGTAAATTAGAGCAATATTAACACCAGCTGATGTAAGAGACATAACAAAGGAGTTAACACACAGAAATCGTTCTCTCTACCTTACAAAGATGTTTTACCTGTATTTGTACATGCATGTTCCATACCTGTACTGTTGGATTTAAAAAATACTGTGATTATATTAAAAGTAAGCAAAGTATGATTAATCCTCGGAAACAAAGCTCCTGCTTCAGAACCAAATCTGCTTTTTCTTCCATGCAAAACATAAGAATTGGAAAACCTAATCTTGGTCTACAGGAACCTTACGTGAGTCCAAGTCTACAATTCAGATATTATTTAATTTTTAATTGCATTATTTTTATCATTGTTGATTATAATATCCTTTACAAAAACACCTGAAAAGAAAGTGCTTTCTAAAGGAGAAATGAAAGCTCTATACCCCTACAAAACATGTGGGGTTGTAGACCCAATCAAGAAATATCTATTAAGTGTTTTTATTGCAAGCACGTCACAGGCTTCATTCTGGAAAAGCAAAAACAACTGAAAAACTTGCACATATTCAAACCAGGGATATCAGAGCTTTCTGTAAATTTAGAACCTTATCTTGATTCAACAGTTGGAGGCAAACATGCTGATAAAAGATTATTCTCAGCAGAGATAACATCTATACCTTTTAAATGCTGAGCAGATTGGCCTAACATTGAATGGTGCACAAAATTTGGCTGGAAAAAGTATTTTTCCTGAAAATATTCAATGGAGACAGTATGTCCAGTGATGCTATGAAGTTACTTTCCATGGGGAAGGGAAGGGAAGGGAAGGGAAGGGAAGGGAAGGAAAAAGGAAAGGGAAGGAAAAAGAACAGTGAAGGGAAGGGAAGGCAAGGCAAGGAAAGGAAAAAGGAAAAGGAAAAGGCAAAGGGAAAGGAAAAAGGAAAGGAAAAAGGAAAAAGGAAAGGAGTTGAATGACTAAATAGGATTTAAAGCAAACAGGCAATTTTTTCCTCCAGATCATTATTTCCATAATGACAACTGTGTCTTTTTAGGTACCCAATTGTACTTGGGGGAAAAAAATCCACTTGTTTTATGGGGAGAGACAAAAAAGAGCACAGATTCCCCCGACTCAAACCAGCTGGATGGTTTATAACACTTGATACAGTCTGACTTCCCCTTTTCTGGGTATGAAAGCAATTTATGCTCGTGTGAGAGTGCAACTCCTCAAGGTCACTCGCATTTCTGCATCTTTGAAAGGCTCCCCTGGGTTAGTTCACATCACTCTGCATGAGAAATAGGCTAATGCACTGTTAAGCTGAGCTGCTTTGGTATAAGCAAGCTGCAAGTATGTGACAGATCCCTTAAAAGTACTCAAACTGCTGTGCATTCCAGGCTAAAATATCCCTGGATGGCCCCAAGTTAAATCCCTGGTGCTTCCAAGCTCCTACATTTCGAAGGTTCAGCTCACTCAAACTCAAGAGCTGAAGCAAAATTTGCCTCAGGTTTATGTTTTGGGCTTCATCTGTCTGCTCCGTTGTTCCCTGCTTTTGAAAGTAATTGTAACTAAGCTGCAAAAAGCCAACTCTTGCTCCAGAAAGTGTCCATGTGAGAAGTTTACAGTTGTACAGCTAAGCCATGATGCCACTGGAATATGGTGGAATAATCAGCAAAGGAAGAAATAATCTTGAATATGGACAAGATCTAAGGAACTTCCTGGGAAATGCAGAAGCCAGAATGTGTATATTCATATAAAAAAGCACATTTGTAACATCTGAAGGACTTGCTGGCTGTCAGCAAGGCCATGGTAACTGCCCAGGTCTACAGGCCTACCCCATGGCAAATGGGAGGAAATTCAACCTCTTTAATTGTCAGGTAATTACTCTCCATATTCCCTGTGCTCGGCAGACACTGGGACACCAGGCACAGCCCAGCAGCTGCCAAGCCACTGGACTGCACATTTGAGCCCCGTCATTCAGAAGAGAAGCTGATTTATTCTGCTCCCGGGCCTTGACAGGTGAAATAAGCAGGTAACAGGGAGTAGAAGCAGATCACAGTCAAAGAAAAAGTCATCCTAGCCAAGCAAAATAGTGCTTGTGCCAGCCTCCTCCTTCTGGCCAGGTTGTTCTCTCCTTTTTCAGTTTTTGAATACCTCTTTAAGCATTTTTGGGAGGTCTTTCACACTGAAAGGTTTAAGAGCCCAAACGGAGAGAGTTAGCACCTCTGTGCAATGCATAATTTTCATTATATATGTGAATAAAACTCTCGAGTCCTCATTCACAGCTGTCTCTCCACTGGTGAGTTCCCTGAAATGTGACTGGGAACAGCCATGGATGCTACAGAGAATCAGCAAAACTCCTGAGGGCACCCAGGGATTACTGTGCTCTCCTGTAATGGTCTTCCTCACCGTTTAGGTGCATTCCCATTTTCCTTAAAAGCCAGGCACTTCATTTAGCTCTTATTTAAATCTCAGACCTGGGCATTTAGCAAGTGGTAATTGGCTTTTCCACAACAATATGCAACCACTTATGGAAAGTCTGTTCTCCCTTATTTCAGCTCGGCAAGTCACCACTTAAAAATCTGATAGCAGGAGATTTGCCTTGCTCCGAGTGTGGGTTTATGGCTCTAAGTGCATGGCAAGGAGCCAGCTCGTACCAGTTGTAAATGCAACATTTAGGTTGCATTGCAAAGCGAGACAAAAATCCGGCAGAGTGCTGCTTTCTTGCACAGCACTTACAGTAATAGGCACTTACTTTAAAAGCCAGTGCTGACATAAGACGGCAGAAGTGAGATCCTGCTGCACTCTTGTTGTCTTGGGGTGACATCCGTGGGGTTGTCTTTGCTCAGGGACCAGGCTGCACATGGTGGGCAACGCAGAGAGATGGAACCACACGTTGTGTATCACAGAATCACTGAATCACAGAATCACCAGGTTGGAAGAGACCTTCAAGATCATCGAGTCCAACCCATGTCCCAACACCTCAACTAAACTAAACCATGGCACCGAGTGCCACATCCAATCTCTTTTTAAACACGTCCAGGGATGGTGATTCCACCACCTCCCCGGGTAGACCATTCCAATATTTTGTCACTCTTTCTGTAAAAAACTTTTTCCTAATATCCAACCTATATTTTCCTTGGCGCAACTTAAGACTGTGTCCTCTTGTTCTGTCAGTTGTTGCCTGGAGAAAGAGACCAACCCCCACCTGGCTACAACCACCTTTCAAGAAGTTGTAGAGAGTGATAAGGTTGCCTCTGACTCTCCTTTTCTCCAGGCTGAACAACCCCAGTTCCCTCAGACGTTCCTCATAGGGCTTGTGTTCCAAGCCCCTCACCATCCTTGTTGCTGTAGGGAGATCTGATTGTTGGGTGAAAAACATCTGTAATGTGGAATTACACCCTGTGCACCAGTGCTTGCTGAGTGCCACTGTCACTGTTTGTACACAGCTGGATATATGGATATATGGATATATCTGTGTGTGTATTAATGTCTGTGTGTAGAGTTGGGATATATTAGTTTGGGCATCGAGCCGACGATGTGGGATAAGGGGTGGAATGTCTTGGGGTGACTTTATGATGTGTATCCCCTATCGCTGCTCTGTGCCCAGAAATTAACTTGGGGCCTTTCTGTGCCTTTAAACTGAGCCTGAGAGGGGAGAGAGACAAAAAACTGAGAGAACTTTTCAAAACAGTTGTTCAAGGACACAGATACACTCCTCTGTTCTGCTGCAGCAGCAAGAGGGGAGGAAGCACCATTCTTGCTTTCCAGCCAGCTCTCGGCTCCTTTTCTCCGGATGGAGACGGGGAGTTGAACTTTGTTTTCCTGGGAATTCAGTTTTTCCCTTCTTCTCTTCTGGACTGTTTCAACATCAGAACACATCGGGAGAATTTTCCACCAAGGCTCCGGAGGTGGGCCCACACTGACCCAGCCCCGAGGAGGAGAGAGCCCACGACTACAGAAGGACTCTGAAACCTTCCCAGGTTTCTCTCCACAGCGAGAGGTTTTATTATTTAGCATTATTATCCTTTTCCTGTGTGTTTGTTAAATAAATAGTTTTTATCTCTTTCACTTTCCTCCTAGGAAAATTTTTTTTCCCAAACCTGGTGGGGGAGGGGTGGTTGTAACCTGCCTTCCAGCAGAGGATATTTTCCTCCAAATTTGTCCAAACCGGCACAATGTACATGTGGGCAATTACCCAAATCAATGGCTAGCAATTAAAAGCCAGGAAAAATAATCATCTAACAGATGCTCTTTCTACTGCTCTGATGATTTGCAGCAAAATGGACTTATGCAACAGCTCTATTTTCTGTCTCTTTCTGATTTTGTGATCATGAGTTTATACCATCTCACTTTCAGAAATGACATTTGATCCTTTGAATCCTTTGCCCTTTGCAAGGAAAGAAATGGAAGCAAGAGAACAGGATTGTTTCTCAGGTACTTATCTATCAATATGGCAAGTCTGTTAGTAGAAAAATGTTCTTGTTAGGCCACTGATGACCTGATTTTGGAGTTTATTTTAACTAATATGAGAAAAGTTCAGGATGAGGAAACAGAACTGAGAACTTGCCGTGCTGACTGACAGCCAGGCCATTGACATCAGCTGCTGCTTTACCATTCATTCCCAAAGGGTTAAAACACTTTCTGGAGGACTTTTTCTTAGAAGTTTAAGCCAAATTTTAAGACAAGAACAACAAAATCCCCAAACCCAACCCAAATCGAAGCAACATATGTTTAATTTCCTAAACAGCCATCCCCTTTGCTAAGCATCCTTCAGCACATCCCTGATTACATGAAAGACAACTGTGCACACACTACTTCTAGAAATTCATTCTTCTGATGAAGAAATGGCTGTGGGAACAGAATATTTAAGATGCATTTTTTTTGGTTGATGTAACTTTAGGGATTAAATTCTGTGGCATCACCCACAGAACCCAAACCATTTGATGACTTTGTGTTTCTATGATGTGAGTAGCCACACGTTCACGCACATGGACACAAAATTTTGGTAATTGAGGCCTTTAACTTCCATAGATCAAACACAGCAAGAGATCTTTTACAGCCTAATAGCATTTTTTTGCAAAATGAAGTGTAGGAAATTTCACCTGAAGTTTCATTTGTAAAATCAGGAAGTCTAAATGTCATTGCAATCCCTGCACACACTGGGCTGCTCCCACAGTCACCTGAGGACACATCACCTTGTACAGGGGAATTTTAAAGGAAAAAATTCTTTCACAAGTCAAGAAAGGTGGTTGGAGCTATAACATTTATTCCCTCCCTGAAGGATCATTTCCCCTTTCTGAATTTGGTGCTGTGCTCACCTACATCCATGCAATTACACCACACTGCTTTCCCAGGGGCATTTGGAAATTGTCCAAAGGAATTTGTCCAGGTAGAAGCTAAACACCACATAATTGATGATAGAGAATCTAAAATGATTGTCACAAAGACACATAACTGCCTGGACAACACAGTTCCTGTGTGATCAAATATTCCAACTCAGAATTGGGAAAGAAAACAAAAATTGGATGTAAGACTAATTATTCAGTGGCCTGATGGAGACAGTTAAAAAAAAATGGATGGGGTTAGATTACTCATAAGTAATTAGGCCAACAGTAAGAGCTCATTCTTTCATTATCTCCTGGTTTGACAGACCAAATTGATTCATTCCTCAGCCCTGCAGGATTCTAATAAGATTTATCTAAAAATGGAGCCATGCTTCTGTAGTTATCTATACTGTGAACACACTCAGAAATCAATTGCTGTGGCCATAAGTGGACATTTCCATTTCTTTTTTCTCAAGAAAGATTAAAGGAACATATTCAGATTTGTTCAAGCATCACATACCAGACAAATATTTGAGTACACAGTGTGGACGGGAGCTCACATGCTGATGCAGTGGGCGAATCCTAATGGTTAGGGAGGGTTATGGGGTGAAGGAAACCTCCTTTCCCACAAAGCAAACAGATTGCTGAAAGAAAATCTGCATTTGCAAATCCTTTCTTCTGATTGTACCTGACATGCACAGCAGGAAGAGGTGTAGGAAGCAGAGCCTTAAATTGCCCTGCGTGCAGCAACTTCAGCTTGCAGGCAGCTCTTCTTCCTACCTTGCATTTTCTGCTCCTTTTGTGAGCCCCCCCGGATAGAAATTTAATTTTTGTTTATGTTGATTATCACAGACTCTATCTACTGTGCTCACACTGAGCACCACTGTAGGATTTTCACAGAGGGATGTGAACAAAACCACCAGGCAATTTTTGAAAAACTATTTTGAAGATGAAAAGAAAGTACTACGAAAATAATAAAAAAAAAAAAGACTCTTTACGTTTGAAGGCAAAATTGCTCTCCTTAAAAAAAAGCTCAAAATTGCACTGATGGAAGCAGTTGTAAAAGATCATCTTTGGCTAACAGTGACATGTGATATTCTATTTTTACAGAAATAAACTCTTATCCAAAGCATAAAATATCTGCATATAAACTACTGGTTTTTTACAGTTTTCTTTTGCTGCAGGAGAATTATACAGAAAAATGTAACTGATTTGGCACCTGTGTCACTTGATACTCAAATGTAGTTTATATCCTACATATGTCTTCAGATATTGTGAAATAATTTTTGTTATTTTTGTTATTATAATACAATTTCGGTTTCCTTACTTCAAATTAAAGAAAGGATAAACAATATTAATAAATAAGCAAAAGGAAAGATTGTAAAGAATCATGATGCAGTTCCTATGACAGCATTCAATAATTTAGAAAAAGAGTGAATAACCTTTTGAAATGCAGGTTTTTTACTGAAAAAGACAGTGATTAAGTCATTCAAAGTGCAGAAGAAGCTGATATATAAGAAATATAATTTAAGACTCTGCCCTCTATTTTGGCTGTTCAGAGAGAATTCTGCAAGTCCTAAACTCATATAAAATAATAATGGGCAGTTCTGAGGCTTTGTCCTGCTGGATCTTTCTAAATGAGATGTACCTTAAAGCTGGCAAGACTGGCATAGACAAAAAGAGATAAGGGAAAGGGAAAGGAAAAGGGAAAGGGAAAGGAAAAGGAAAAGGAAAAGGAAAAGGAAAAGGAAAAGGAAAAGGGAAAAGAAAGGGAAAAGCACAGTACTGTAAGAGCTGCCTTTTCTGAAGTGGAAATAGTCACGTGTACTGCACATGCACACTAAATTAATTTACATCCCACTATGGCTTTACAATTCTCTCTTGAATTAACTTTATTTAATCTTTGTTAGCAAGACACAGACCCAACTTTTGATGACATTGCAGATTTAAAAATAAGCTGCAATAGATCCTGCATTCACTTCCTCCCCCAGAACCCAATATTAAACCCATCAAACACATGGCAAACAACTCCCACCTCACAAGTGAAACTAATGTATTCAGAGCAGCATTTGTATTTTAAAATGCTACTCAGAAAAATTAGTAAATTTAATAGCATGAAAATCCATGTAAACATAGAGATCTAAGCATTAAATGCCTCTGAAGGTAAATATTCAAGAAAAATCAAGTCTGTGTATCTGTATCCATCCTGCATTTTAAAACAGTTTGATTCAGATAAACCAGTAAACATCACTACTGGGTTGTGGGCACGGTTAGTGGTTAGTCATTACTCCTGTACCACAAGGACTGAAAGAAAAAAGGAAATAACTTATGAGGGCACTATTTGTATTAGGACACATCTTGTGCAGCTGACTTGGAGATTTAGAACCACTGTGTAATTTTAAGAAAACACCAGAAATAAATATATGTAAAGCATTTTTATTCTATAAGAGAGGTGTGTTCTGACACCAATTTCTGGGATAAATGTCCAAATGTAATTCCTGTGCTTTCCTCAGCCCAGCAGGGCCAGGGAGCTCCTGGAGCGGGGCCGGCGGAGGCTGCGCAGCTGAGGAAGGGCCTGGAGCATCTCCGTGCCCAGGACAGGCTGAGGGAGCTGGGGCTGCTCAGCCTGGAGAGGAGCCCCAGCTGAGAGGGGCCCTCAGCCCTGGCTGTCCCTGGCTGCAGGGAGGGCTCCGGGCAGGGCCCAGGCTCTGCTCCGGGGCCCAGCAATGGCACCAGAGCAGCGGGCAGGGCCTGAGCCCAGCGATTGCCCTGCACAGGAGGCAGAGCTGCTGCCCTGGGCAGTGAGGACACTGTGAACAGCGACAAGACTTGAGGAAAAGGCCTGAAGCTGAGGCAGGGGAG
>VZTI01000687.1:2034496-2062852 GCA_013397865.1 Struthidea cinerea | reverse complement strand
CTTCTCCAAACCTTGAATTGTCTTAGGAGCAGCTCATCCAAGGAAATTTTTGTCTCATATTGGACTCGAAACAGAAAGTCTAGTCAGGGACATCTGACATGCAATGTTTTTGTGAGTAAATACCAGCGTCCATGAAGTCATTTCCCGGGGTTAGAAATGAGCTCACCTCTGGAACAACTTCTCTTCTTACCCAAAGTTCACAAGTCAAGAGATTGGGAAGCTCCCACTTTTCAGCCTTTTCATTAAATAACAGAATCATAAAAATTAGCACGGTGCCACTGTGCTGTAAGTTACAAACAGGTCCGGAACAGGGCATCACCCAAAATTCCCCAAAATCTCTGCAGCAAAAGACAGAGACACAAAGCCCAGTGATCACCAGGGATAAACCAGCACCTCATTCTGCCTGCTCAGCCGGCCCTGGCTGCTCTGCCGAACCTGCCAAGGAGGGATGGTGATTGCTGCCCCTCCTGGGGATAATCTGGGTCATCCCATCCCCCTCTTAAAACCCCTTGTTTAAAGCAGAGGGAGGGATCTGTCCTGCCTTCCGGGCTCATTTACTTGGTAAACTGTGCCTTTAGACCATTTCTTGGTGAGACAATGCTCTGTTTCTGATTCAGCCTTGTATATCAAAACCTCACTGATAAAAACCCTTCTCCAGGGGGTATCACACCATCAGACAGGGGTACTGCGAAAAACATACTCAAACCTGATGCAATTCCCACCTTTTAATACCCTGGCTGGTGCTCCTGATGCTGCTGAGCCCAGATGTCCAGAGCATCATTCCCAGGGGTTCCCTAAGTTTACATCTTCCCATACAGAGCATCAGCTCTCAGGGTCTTTCCTCCATCTTTCACCAGGACATGTCAACCCGAGCAACATCCCCCTCCCTCATCTCTAAACTGGAAAACAAAGAGGAGGGAATTCATCACCCTTGACCATATCCTGAGGTCAAGCCCCATGAAACGTGGTAGGATCTGGTGCCGAGTCCCATCTGCTCAGCACCAAGCGATAAAACCTGGTTTTGTGTGTGCATCACTGCCCCACTCAGCTCAGCTTCCCCACAGCAGCTTTGCTTTCTTGCCCAGGCCGGAATTTATTTGGAGGGGAAATTATTTGGGAACTTTCACCTGGTACCCCAGTCCCCAGAAAAGCAAGAAAATCACCCACAGGGCCAGTGGAGGGGCCCCGGGTCCCCTTCAGCTTCAACACGCACTGACCCAGTCAGGGCTCTCACTGCCCTAACTGGGTATTTTTCTTGAGCTGGAAGAAATTATGAAATGCCAATGTTTTCGTTGTGACTAACCATGGAAGTGAACAATTTTGCCCTTGTTTTTGGACAGGGTTTAGTTGCTCTCCTTGCCTTTGCCTTCTGTGCCCTCTTTTATCCTCATCTTTTCTTATTCCCTGTGGGACCTGTCCATCGCGTTGCTCCAAATATCCTCCTCCCTCCAAGCTCTCAAATAGGATTGTGTGTCCCAAGGCCATATTTCAGTTCTCCTTTTGGATGCTCCTTCCCAAACATTGGCCAAATTCAAGGGCTGGTCTCCTTTGTTGCACTGGGGGAGAGGTGAGACATGGATAAAGCTGACATCCCTGTGGGACCCTCGGCAGCATTACACAGGGCTTGCAGGAGCACAAAGCAGGGAACACCTCCCCTGACACCTCCTTCCCAGGAGCTTCATATCTCCAAGCAGTTTTCAAGGCTTAAAGGTACTCCTGGGTGAACTTTATGCAGGCACATGATCCTTCTCTATGCTTTTAGGAAAGGATCAGTGGCTTGGGGGACAGATATCATCAATGCTGAATTTAATGAGCCAGAGGGATATAATTTCTGCTCCCCAGCCCTGCTTTTGCCCTCCTGAAAGAAATCTGCTCTGAGCCAAGCCACTGGGGCTGAAGGATCCCAGTGACCATCCCTTAAGATGAACATCAGTGCTGACATCTACCCCCATCCAGATTTGGCCTCCCAGTGAGATGCTTCTGGGAGCCAGTGCTCAATTTGCTCCTACTGTTTCTCTACAGAAGGGCTCATTTCCCACACTGCCTTCCCAACCTGCACCCAGCAGTTTTTGTCTCAGATGGGACAAGGTGCTCACACCAGGAGCTGCCAGCCCTTCCTTCTGCAGCTCTTGGTCCCACCAAACCCTCTGGTGCGCTCCCAGCAAACACACATTTATCCTCCAGCGAAAGCTGATCTGGCCACATATTCCAGGGGGAATCCCAGCAGTGCTGGAATTAGCTCAGCAGAGACCGGCTTTTCCAAGCGTGTCCTTGGCATATTGCATGAGGTCATGAGATATTTTACATCTCCGGTCGCCCCCATGACCACAGGCACTCCAGGAAGGGGAGGAATTTCCATGCTCTCTTTTGTCAGTGGGGATGCTGACAAACTCTTTCGGAGCCGAAACCTGGGGGCGGATCAACCCCGGTTACCCCAGCCCAGGCACGGCTCCCCATTGCTCAGTGCAATAATTAACCTGACATAAATTCCCACGTGGTTCAGTGAGGAGTGCCCACTACCCACATAACTCTATATCTTCCACTTTTCTGCCCATTCCATGTAGAGGCTCGTCCAAACACTAAAAAAAAACTTTTTAACCCCAAACTTCACTTTCATTGCCATTACTGTTGCCTCTGGCCTGACTTACACAGCCTACACCTCTCCAATGTGCTGCCAGTGCAATCCCTGCAAAACAGGAGAAAGACGAACTGGAAGAACCAAGCCCTGCCCTGCACACTCATAGATCAGGCAGGATTTTGCTGGTTTTTAGGAAAAACTGGCTGATGTTTTGCTGGTGTAAATCACTGCAAACCTGCCCACCTCAACTTGGTTTATGTCGCTGTTGTACCAAGAGTGGCAAGAAACAACACAACTCAAATTCCAAGTCCGGGGAGAATCGAGCGAGCGAGAGCCCCATTTATTAATTAAAGACCGCTTATATACTTTGGTTCGCAAAAATGACAGGTTATTGGTTCTTTGACCAGCCACCCCTTGGCCTATTAGCCAAAGCCCACAACACCCACTTCAAAATATTTTTTTCAATGTGTACCATAACAACTTTGCACAACAGACCCCAGATGCACAGATAAAGAATTAGTTTACAAAACCGTCTTTGCTGTTTTCATCTAGTCTGTGTGTGAAAGCAGTGCTCTCACAGAATATTGAGAAAAAGCTGAAGAATTTCTCTGCTTCTAGCATTTTAGCATCCACAGGTTTATAGCAAGAAAATGGAGGAAAAGGCACAGATGAGATCAGGGATCACCATCCCATGTGTGGGAGGCTGCTCTTCATGCCAGCACGGATGCACAGCCTGGAGTGCATCCCAGCCCAAAGCCAATACCCATAAATAAGAGCAATAAATCAAGGATTTCTTCAGGAGCAATTAATTACCCAAATCAACATGGACTTTGACACAGGATGGTCTTTGTCCATCCAAACCTGTCCAGAGCTAAAGCAAACAGCCTGTGGACTGTGGGTTGGAGCTCTGCTCCTGCCCTTCCTTTGCAGTGTAAATGTCCCCATTGAGGTGCTGTCCCGGCTTGGACCTGGCAACATTCCCATCCCGCTTTTACATCATTGATCAGAGGTTGTGCAATAGCTCAGGCCCTGCCACAAGCCCGCATCTGCCGGCAGGATGTTCCCCACACGCACCATGATGCCGCCCTGCAAGTGTCCCTGAGCAGTTAATGCTCCAGGGAGAGGCTGGAATATGCATTATTCATGGAGGGCTTGAAAATAATGGCTTTCTCCATCTCGAAGAGAGTTTCTAAATGAGTCAGAACTCTTATCTTAATGTCCCCAGCTCAGCAATGTAATTAAAAAGGGATTTGCTATTGAGGCACTTCTGGTGCTCTCACAATGTCGAGGTTCCTGCCCCTCCACACTCTGGCAGGGAAGGAAAGACAGCAGATATGGCCAGGGCACCTCGGAGGGAAATATCAGTGGGAGCCTTCCGCAGTCCAGGATATCCCAGTGCCCAGTGAATCCCTCCCCAGGGTACGTGGGCCTGCAAAAGCACTAGAAGAAGCCCTTTTCCTTCACAGATGGAATCATGGAACAGAGGGCACCCTCTTTTACATGTCAGGGGTCAGTTGTGTTTTGCTGGTGCCAGCAGACATTTGGGGGCTCACCCTGTGGAACAGACCCAGCGCAGCCACAGACACTGTCCCCTCACTCCTGGCTCTTTCACCACTGCAGAAAAAGCCTTCCTGAGCTCCAGAGCTAAAATCAGTCTTTCCCTGGATCCTGGCTCTCCTGGTGTCCCCACTGTGCACTGCATTTTGTATCTGTTCCATAAATGATGTTAGCACTACTGAGCCCCAGTCGAAGCTTTAACTCCCAAGCAAATCCTTCCAGAGGGGAAAAAGGTCCCCTCACTCCTTTTCTCCCAGTCACAGCCTGTAAATCCTCATCTGCACAATGAAAACAAACTCCAGTAATTCAGTTTTTTGGTTCTTTTCCAAAGATTTTAGGCAGCTGGAGTGCGATTTTTTGCTGATGAAGCGGTGGAGGAGGGCTTAAGTGAAACAATATTGTGGTGGCTGCGAGGTTTGCTGGTGTTTCAGAGCTCAGAGGGAACCTCAGGGACCTGCCACATCTCCAAGTTCTCCTACAAACCATGCAAATCACCACTCCGGCTCCTGGGATAGCAAAACAGTATTTAAAAAACAACATCAGCCACCCCTGGAGCATGGCTGGAGAAGCGCCGGGAGCCAAGTGCTTAATGAAATCCCAGCTCCCAACTCTCCCTTCTAAACCACGCAAACTTCCCCAAAGTGTTTGGGATGGAACAAAGTCATCAATCAGTTATTTTAACTCCCATCTCCGTAAACAGAAGCAAGCCCAGAAACATGCAGCAGGGGAAAATAACCGTCAGCTCCCTTTGGCGGAGCGGAGAGGGCGCAGGGAGGGAGGACGAGGGCAGCTGACGAGGAACTAAGCACGGCCTTGGCCCAAAAGGGGATTTTACGGGCCCCACAGAGCATTTCACAGACCCCACAGCCTGTGAATTCCACATGCAGCCCTGAGAGCAGCCCCTCCAATCCTGCTGCCCTCCTGGTGTGGTGCAGTTGGCTTTTGGTGATGGTCACTCAGCTCATGCTGCACTAGAAAGGGTGGGAGGCATGAAGAACCAGGATGAGCATTACTAGCCGGTTTTCCCCTGGATTTATTAGATGAACACAAGAAAAGTTATGGATACAAGCACAAAGGAGTGTGGGGAGGGAGATGCTGCTGCACCATCTGCTGTCACACTCCTCTGATACTGCCCCAGCCTTGGCACCGGTCAGAGGGAGCATTAAGCATGGCAGCATTCACATAAATACCTTATGGCTTTGTAATTACACATCAGTGATGAAACCATGGAAAAAACCCATGAGATTTGGGTAGGTTCCCCAGCATTAATCCAGGAGGGGAATGAGTCCAAGAGGCTGTGGATCTGCTGCTTTCTGATGGGAAGCAGCAGCCTTAGGCAGCTGAAGCCACTGGTGATGGGCAGAAAGATAGGAGTACTTTGGTCTGGGATTCATCCTTCTCACTGGCCACAGGTGCGACAACCCTGCAGAGACTACCCAGGACATGGGGCAGTCCCTGGCTTGTCCTCTCCACCCTATGGGTTGGGGCATCGTTCACCTCCAGGCAGATGGAAAGCATCTCCCAGAGCCAGCGGTACTCAGCACTGGGAACATCTGGGGCTATTCTCATGCTGCTCCCTCCAAAGTCAGCCACATGTCGGAGCTGCAGCAAGGGATGGTCAAGCCAAGAGAGGCTGTGCAAATGAACTTTTCTAGAGACTTGGGGTTTGCATGAACTCATAGGTCCCAAACCTGCTTCTGAAGCCACACACATGTCTCCAGAGCTTGTCTTGAAAGAGACATGCTAGAGAGAAAACAGCCATGCTGAGGAGGCTGCAAAATCCACCGCAGAAATGCCTGCGCCCGCACTGGGTTAGAGCTATCATCCCATTTCCATAATGTAAGGAATAACATTTTATTCCTTTTGCAGAACAGCGCGTTTCCTTACCCAGCAATGCGACGCATGGAAATCGATGCCAGGATGTGGGCAAGCAGCCAGTGGGACTGGAGATGTCTTGCCAAGGCATTGGTGCTCTGCTTAGTGTGGGTCAGCTGTGGTGGGAGGTAGGTGCTATCTGGGGAGGATTAATTCCTTGCTCTCTGCCTCAGCACCTTTCCCACGCCTTGTTCTCATCATGGCGGGGAAACGGAGATGACCTCCATGTTTACGTCGGAGATCTGGAGCTTCCAGCTCACTGGGCACTCCTTGCCCACCAGATAAACATTCTGCTGTTTTTTGGCACATCTCAGATGTTTTTTCCTTTTCCCTCGTAAACATAAACAGGAGCCGGTGTAGGTCACCACTGATTATTTTTTATGTGACATCTTGATCTGTGCTCCTCCTGCACCACTCCCTTTGGCAGCAGGGCTGACAAGAATTACTAGGAGGCAGCTTGGGACACCACTGGCCCCCACTGGCTGCCCCAACGCCCATCCCCATTCTTTGGGGGTGGCTCCTGACACATAAAGCACATGCTTTCACACCACACTCCTGTAGCAACTGTCTGCACAGTCCAACAGCTCTGGGGCTGCGTGCTTGGGTGGCAGTCACTTGCACTTGACAAGGCCACATGCTTTGTCAACACCCAGGAGCCCTGAGTCCACAGACCAGCTGCCACAAGTTATATGAGGAAAAATATGGCTGCAGAGGGAGGAAAAACCTGGAAGGCTGAAGCCAGTGTGGGGCAAGCAGGAAACTCAGGTTAGGGGTCATTGCTAGATCTCCCCATGGCTCGAGGGAGATGCAGTCACATTTAATTACAAGGATTGTCCTGCCTCTGTGGCTCTGTGCTACCCTGGGTGTCCAAACCTATCCCACTGGCTTTGTCCCACATCCCCACAGCATCCTCATTTGACCCCTGCCAGAGCCAGCACAGGGGCAGAGGTGGGCAGGCAGTGCAGGGAACGGTGCCCAGTTGAGCCGTACCCCACACCTGCAAGACGGGGCAACTCCACGTGCACTGCTGGGTGGGCACTACATTTGTCCCAGACCAGGTAAAGCCAAAAAAGCATCCCCAAAATTCACTGCCTGCTCACTGTATCTCCACTTTCAACACTCAGCAGCATCTGTTTCAGATCCAGACCCCGGGTGAACCCCTCACGGTGACGGTGCTGTGCTGGGATGCAGTGTGCACACCGGGACGTGGTACCCACATCGTGCCCTACCCCGCCACCAGCAGCAGCCGCCACGCCGTGGCATCGCCACAGGTTTCTGTTTACCATCACCTTATTAAGGGATTATTCAGGCTGCGGTTTCCTCGCGCGTCCGATCTGTTTGTGCTCGCGGCCAGTGGCTCGCTGCCATCCCCTAAGCTACACACCGGGCTATATAAGCGAACTCGCCGCCTCGGCGGCGGGAGGCTTGCACACAGCTCGGCTCCACTCGGCGCAGGGGAGGTTTCGGTAAGCTGCAGCTCTCTCTCTCTCCTTCCCAATCGGCTGCAATTCCCTGAACCCGCAGCTGACAAGCCCTCATCTCGCCCGCGGATCTCAGCTCGGCTGGCGGCTCCGTGGGGAGAGGACGGGACTCTCCTTAAGAGTGGGGTTTCAGTGGCTTTTTAGGTAAGAGAAAAAAACCCAACCCAATCCTGCTGTTTTTCCTCCGGGGCAGATAGTGGTTATAATTCTGCTGTGCTAAGGCGGCTTAATTTAGTACGGCTGTGATTGAAGGTGAGGTGGAAATTAATTAATGGGCAGATGACGGCACAGAGGCTGAAAAACATCGATGGGGATGCAGTTCCCTGCGTCCCGCTCCTCCCTTCCTCGTCCCAGCTAATGGGCTTGGGGAAGGGTTACGGGACAACTGGAGCGGGGGTTTGGGGGGCTTTGCTCATGTGGGGCTGTTTGAACTCCTGCGGCTCTGTCCCACGCTGGCTTCCCCAGCCCCCTGCCAGAGAGCGGACACAGGCAATTCCAAACCTTCCCTGCTGCCAAGATCCAGCCGCATGAATCCCCCCTTTTCTAGCACTGCGTGTCTGGGTACAGAGGGATGTATCCCAATCCTAAACCCAGTGCTGAACAAGTTGCAGTCAGCTCCAAAAACAGTTGCCAAGTGGGAAACAGGATTAATTTTTTCCTGGTTATTGTCTGGCTGCGAGTTCACGACCCCACCGTAAGCCCACAAAACACCGCTCATGTGTTGCTTGTTATTTTTGCTTCACTGGGATTTGCTGAGCCATAATCAAAATATTTCCTAGTCCCACATTCCCCGGTCTCTGAGGGGATGGTTAGTACCACTTACAAATAACAGAGTGTTCTTGCCCCTGGCTGCTCTTTGTCAGCCCCATTTTATGGGTAAACTGAGGCACCAAACGGCTGGGGCAATATTCTGCCCTCCTCCCAGTTCATCAATTTTGGGTGAATAAGGTAAAGCACCTGGAATTCCAGCTGGTGTCACTAGGGAAAATACCAGCTCCATAGGCACATTCAGAAATTAAATACCCAAATGCTTGAAGCTCTAGGGCAAAAGGACTCACTGAAAACAAAATCTGAAGTGGCTGAGCTGGTGAAGAGCGACACAAAGCCTCAGTCCCACATCTGTGCCGGTGGGAAAAGGAAAATACTGAGCTTCTTGCTACATTTGCAGGAAATACTTGGCTTGTGCATGGGGTTTTCCACTTTCAGAGGTGCTCAGGAGCCTTTCCTCTCCTCACACTCTGGGATATACTGGGCTAAGATTCTATCCTCACACTATGCCCAGTTTGCAGGCAGAGGGATGGAGGCATGGAGATGTCCCTGTTCCTGTGAGGAGCAGAGCTGGGTGCTGGGGGGCCCGCGGAGCTGCACGGGCTGTGAGAGATCCCTGCAGAAGTATTTAACCTGTTCCAAGGCATGTTAAGGAGATGCCGTTACAAAGCAGTGCTCTGCAGAATAGATTTGGGCTCAGATGTGATGGTGAGAAGCAGGGGGAATGCGAGCACAGATGTGGAGCCCCTGCTGCTCCCCACTGGGGGAGTAGATGAGGAGCTGCTGGGGGTGGGTGAGCAGGGGATATAAGTGGCCCCGTGGCATGTTTTGGAGTGGTTCAGCCTGGGAGAAGCTCCCCGAAAGCAGCAGGACCTGAATGAGCCTCGACACAGCTGGGCTTGTCTCTGCAGGACTGGGGAAGGCGTGGGACGGCTGCGGAAACTCCAGGAAGCCTCTGGTCACCTCTGGAGACAGCAATGGTCACCATGAAAGGCTGGATCCTCCTCCTCCTCTTGGGAGCCACATCCGTTTTAGGTGAAGGTTAAACGTTTCCATTCTGGTCACCGTGCTGTCCCCTGCCCATGCCAGTGCAGGCACGTCTGTTGGCAGCCACTGAGCCAGCAGACGCAGCCTGACATCGATGCTGGGTGCTGGTCTGGGTCACTGCGGCATTTGCCCAGCCAGACAACTGGCTGGCTCCCATCCAGCCCCCAGAGTTCAAGCAAAGCCTGTCTGCGACTCAGCGAGCCTCTGGTTGACCAGGGATGAGCTCCCCAGCCCACTGGTCATGCTGGGACCATCCCTGCCTGCTGTCCCTGAGACCCCATAGAGTCCAGTCTGCATCACAGGAGCTGGGCACAGGGGAGAGCTGGTGCTGGGGCTCAGCTCCCCAGTTTATATGGGACCAGTCCCAGTAAGCATCCCAGGAACCAGCCATGGCCATCAGCTCCCGTCAGGCACGCAGGTGGCCAGCAAGTGCAGAAACCAGTTCTTGCCCCATAGGGACAACCAACACTATCCACCTTGGATTAATTTCTCCTTGCACATGGAGAGGCAGGAAATATTTTATCTCTCCAGCTATAAAAAGATGAATCAATCTGAGCTGCTCCAACACAGGAAGTACAAAAGTTTTTCTTTAGTGATAAGGGAAATAGAAAATTTGCATCATACCTGAGTTGCAGTGATGCTGTGGACATCTCCGTTATGTCCTTCTCTTGGCATCTCCTGCACTGCTCCTACAGGAGCTCTAACCAGCCATAGTCCAACGGGAAAGCTGTACTATTGAACCTAAGGATGCCCAATTCCTCAAAACTAATTTATTCTTTCATTTATTGACCTTTAGGACAAAGGATTCTGAAACCAGCCCTCAGCAGGGTCCAGATACGACCGAAAACCTTCAGCCCACTGGTAATGCTCAGCGTGGAGAGTAAGTTAATTCCCACCTTGGGTGGATTTTCCTCGTTGGACAATTTTTCCAACAATTTACAACTAACCAATATTATTTGAGTAGAAGAGGACATTTAGGGTTAGAATCACTCTGTGATTCTATGATTTAGGCAATGGAATAAATGTTAATCATCCACGACCCCCTGTAGGGTTTTGGCTATTGCTGACACATGCTGTTGGCTCCTCTCCTGGAAAAGGGAAGGTCAATGTGTGATCACAGCCCCAGCTCCTGCGGGAGGCACGTGCGGGCTGGGAGGGTGAGAAGAGCCCAGGGATGGGCCAGCACATGCTCTGACCTGCCTTTACCCTGCCCAGCCTGTCCCCACACCCTGGGCAGTTTTGTGACACCATTCCTTTAGAATCAAAGCCTGTGGGGAATAATTAACCTGCAGAGCCCACTCTGCTCATTAATCCCCAGGAGATGCCCCAGCCTCTCATCTTTACTGCCTATGGCTCAGGATTTAAATTCCAGCAGGCACTGAAAAGGGCTGGCTATGCTGAAGGATTTGGGGATTTTCCCAGCCACTTGCCCAGCTCCCAGCAGCTCTCTTAGCCACTGGGAAGAATCAAAGCACCAAAACCACAGACACTGAGAGTTCCCCTCCACTTGCTGAGAGGTATTTTTAGGAAAACTACCAGTAAAATAATTTTCCCCTCAAAGTGGATGGCACAAGGCAGTGATGCTGGGGCTGGCTCCCTGGCTGGCAAACCCTGCCTGAATCGCCCCTCTGCCCACAGGTACAAGGAGCAGCTCTCGCCGGGGAGACCCGACCTTCACCTACGTCAGACGCAGTACGTTCCTGCTGGCCGGTGCCACGGGGTAGCCCTGTCCCTTCCCATGTCCCCACCAATGCTCAACCCCTCAGCTTCTCCCTCGTCCTCTACTTTCTGCTTTTTCTGCTGTCAAAACACTACCCAGAGCCATATAATGCCATTTTCCTCCACAGGATTCCCCTCCTCATTTCCTATCATCACCAGCCCTACAGATTAAAGCAGCTGATCCCAAACAAACTTAGGATCTTGCTGACATCCCGCTTTAATCTGTTGCACATTAAATTTTTGCTTGGGGCAAGCACAAATAGGCATTTATCCACAGGATGTGACCACCCCAAGCCCACCTCCTCCTGCATGCCTCAAATTGCTAAATACTGCCAATGTGCCAACAGATTAAAACATTGCCCGTCTAAGCCAAGTGTTCACTCCAAGCCAGACATGACACTCCCATATCTGCTCTCATTTAAAGGGTCTTTTCCACCCACCTGCTTTTATAAGCCAGGATCATTTTCAACCATCCATTCACAATTTGAACAGCCCAGCTCTGTGCCTGTCTGCCTTTCTAGGAAACAAATCAACCTGCTCTATTACAAATTGGGTGGAAGACTAGGTATGGGAGATGACATAGCACACGTCTCCAAGAAACTTCATTTTCAGAAACTTTAGTCACTAGCGCATCCTCATAAACATTATCAGAACACTGCCATTTTAAAAAAAGCCCAAACCACAGACTTGGAGTGGATCTCATCCATTCAAAGTAGCTTAAATTAATAACATCTAGTAGCCCAGTTAAAGAAATTCCTTTAAAAATCTAACCTCATACTAAACTCTCAATGTGTTTTGCAAATTGTCTCTGTTTTACCAATCAGCTGGCTCTCGACATGCTCAGTCTGCTCGGTAGCATCTTAAGCTTCTGGTTTGCACACAGTAAAACTGGTGCTCACAACAGGACACACGCTCCCCCTACAGAAAACATATGTTGAAATTTGGTTAAAGATATTCAACATGATCATACCAACAATTTTACCCTTTTTAAATAATTATTTAACCATTTAACCTTTTTTTTTTACTATTTAACCACATTTGAAACAGACAAGTGTTGCCCCTCAAACAACATTTAAATGAGAATGTGTGTTTGATTCCCTTAAGCCAAAGTTATTCAACACTAAGCATAAGCTGCCTGCACTTTGCTCCTCTTGGGTTTATCTTAATCATCCTGAATTTGGTAGCCTGCAGGGAATTAAGTCAGAAGCCTTCAGATGCCTTCTCATGCTTTAATTCCCAGCTCCCTGAACATGCTTTGAGTTTGTTTAATCCATCTGGTGCATAATATCCAAATGTATAGTCTGAGCTCTATAGAAGCTGCTAAAACCCAACTGCCCATTTTTGAGCAGCTGTATGTGTAATGTGCGTCTCAGTAACACACCACTGATGTTATTCAAGGTCCACTGGTGCAAGATTCAAAAAGGTTTTTGTCTCCATGGTCGAAATGGAGTGAGTGCTCAGCAAAGTGTGGCCAAACCGGGGTGCAGAAGCGTACCAGATCCTGCCTAGCTGAGCGCCTCTGGGGTGTGCACTGTAATGAAGCAACTGAGGAAGGGCGGCTCTGCATTGGACATGTTTGCTCAGGTGCTCCTATAACCTCACTTATGGGCAGGGGAGGATGTCCTGGTCTCACCACTGCATAGGTGTTTTACTCCTTTTGCTGTCATTTTACCATCTTTCTCTCCTTTGCCAGAATTTAGTGATTCCCAAGCAGGGCTGGAGAGTACAAAGAGCAGAGCAGGAGGAGTTTATAGCCAAACAGAAAGATAACAGGGACTCACAGTATCTTGGGGATATAGAAAAAATCTCATTAATCTTGTTATAACAGCAGCTTTCAAGGTGGAGTCAGTGACTGCAGACAGCTGCCTCCATGCAACCTCCAGGAAAGAGGTGATTTGGGAATATCAAATTGCCACAGTCCCTGCTGAAGGGGCTTGTAATTAATTATATTATTCTTACAATCCCCTTTTAACCAAGTAATTCTGAAAACATGTTTTGTGCAGACAAAATGTTTCAGGTTTTCCCTGATTTCTTACATTTATTTTCATCTTAGAAAAATCAGATAGCTGCTGTACAGGGATGCTCTGTGATTGTAAAAGGAATGACCTGAGCCTTGGGAAAAGACAAGATTATTATTTAGGATTAATCACTATAGGTAAATGAGTACAGAATAATATTTGGGAGACCAGTTGTTAAACCCATCAGGTAATGCTCACTTGGCAATTACCCCACATCCTGCCCAAGCCAGGATACTATTGAATAAGGGGAGACAGCTTTTAGGATAGTCCAAAATCACAATTTCTGGGCATGCACTGGTAACAAACCTAGAAAGTTTACGACATTGAATTTGTAATTTTGCCAGGGTTGAGCTAAGAGCCCACATGCTGATCGGGATTCAAATTTCCCTGAAATTCAGCCTTTTGGGGAAGGTAAATAACAGTTCCTAGCTGTAATTATATCCACGTGGCTGCTTTCTACTAATTGTCAGGTTCAAAATGACATCGTCCCTGCCTTTCTAATGCACAGCTGTGGATAATCAGGAAAAATATGTTTTGGATACAATTTGCTCCTTATGCAGTATTTGCCTTATTGCATCTAAATTAAAAGCAGATGCGAGAACGTGCTGTGAGCGTTGTGGGGACTTGGGGCTGTTCCTTGATCTGTCTGCTTCTCCTCCAGCCTGCAACATCACCTGCCCCATGGGCCGTGTCAACGCTGACTGTGACACCTGCATGTGTGAGGATGCCACCCTGCATGGAAAGGTGTCTCTTGAGGATGGGTCACCTGCTGCTGATGCCCGGGTCTACCTGCAAGCCAAGAAACTCAAGCTGTTGACAATGGCTGATAACAGAGGCATGTTTAGGATCCCGGGAGTTTGTCCTGATGGGAAAAACACCCTTAAAATAAAGAAAGCCAAATATGCAACAGCGACTGTCACCGTGCCTGAGAGCAACCGGAGAAACCTGGCGATCCAAGTGCAACTGCACCGATCAGGTAGCCCCAAAGAGGGGGGATACAGGAAGCTTTATGCAGGCATCAGAAATAAACTGTGGTTTTATGGGAGGAAGAGTAATGAGATGGCCTTTTCCTTCTCCTGCAGGCAAACCCTACGTTTTCAGGAGCCCTGAGGACAAAGCCAGGAGAGTGGGACAGAGTGTGTCACTCTGCTGCGATGCCCGAGGGAGCCCAGCCCCCGACCGCTACCTCTGGTAAGGAGCTTGATTTCGACCTGCCAAAAGTCATAGCTGTCCCATGGATGCCAGTTTTATCTCCTTACCATCTCCATAAATGGGGGGTTTAGCTATAAAACAGTTAAATACTCTGAGAACTGATGGCTGCAAGTGATGGCTTCCTTATAATGGCATAGCAATGTCATCTGCTGAGGGATTCACTGGAAAAACACACAGAGTTTAGAAACCTCATCAGACACAACTGGCAGCTCTGCCTGCCTGCCAGCGGTCCAGCAGCCACATCTCAGTACCGCCAGCAGTAGGGGAAAATTTTTTAGGTGATGCCACCTAGCCAAACTAAAACCAGGGAAACTGAGGCAGGAAATCTGGCAAAATCCACATAGCAGGATGCAGGATTAAGCCATTGCTGTGCTCCAGCCAGACTGTCAGCCTCTGTCTCCTTAACTGTTCCTGGCAGGTACCACAATGACTCACTACTGGATCCCTCCTTGTACAAATATAAAAACAACCTGATTCTGAAGAACCTGAACAGAGGACAGTCAGGAGAGTATTTCTGCAAGGCCAGCAGTGCCGGGGGGTCGGCGAAGTCCCAAGTTGCCAAGCTGGCTGTCATAGGTAAGAGAATATGTGCCTGATGCTCTCCAAGCAGCTGGGGAGCTGTTCGTGTGCAAGAACCAGGAATTGTGATACATCTGGTAAAGAAAAGCCACAGGAAAAATACTTGAGGTTTATATTCATTCATCTGTTTGCAGATAAGCTTGAGTGAGCTGGTTATGAACCAGACGCTCCCTACAAACCAGAGCTCAGGATTGCAGGTGACCTACCAAGCTCAGCCTGCTGCTGTCAGGAGATTTCTCACTGTACTAGCTGCCTGACATGGGAATATTTCTGCTTGTTGAGGGTTGTTTTTAAAATCTTGGGACACATTTTAGTTTTGCCATAGTCAAAAAGCCAGGCAGCAGCCGAGTATCTAGCTGAGGGTGGGTTGGATGACTATAGTGGATAAGCAGGAGCTGGGATGCTCCTGCAAACAGCCCTTAATCAGGGTCCTAAAGCTAAAGCTGAGCTGCTTGCTTCACTGAAATTAGTTAACCAGCTAACAAAAATCCTGCACAAACCTCACTGTTTTTAGCAGTAATGTTTAGCTCTGAGGTTTCAGACAACATAGTGATGCCTGTACAATTATTTCATGCTGCTCATTAAGAAATCCTATTCAACAGGAAGACAAGAGGCAGCCTGTGACCCCCAACCCCAAAGCCACCTCATCCGACTTCCTCACGATTGCTTCCAAAAAGCAACAAACTCCTTCTACTATGACGTGGGCAAGTGCCCAGCAAAGACCTGTGTGGGGAAGCTGGATAAGGGACTTCGGTGTAAGGACAATGTCTCCTACTGCTGTGGGGTATCCAAAATGGAAACCAGGGACATCTCCTGCGATGGCTACACGCTCCCCACTAAAGTCATCGTCGAATGTGGCTGCAAAATATGCACCGAGACCAAAATAATGGTTCGAGGCAGAGCCACAGCAGCGGATAACGGTGAGCCACTGAGGTTTGGCCACATCTACATGGGGAACAAGAGAGTGAGTATGACTGGCTACAAGGGAACCTTCTCCATCCACATCCCAGCAGATACAGAGAGACTGGTTCTAACTTTCGTGGATCGACTGCAGAAGTTTGTGAACACAACAAAAGTTCTGCCCTTCAAGGAAAATGGAGGTGCTGTATTTCATGAGATCAAACTACTAAGAAAGAAAGCCCCTGTTACACTGGAATCCACCGAAACCAATGTGATTTCTTTGGGGGAAATGGAAGAAGATGATCCAATTGCTGAACTAGAAATTCCTCCCAATGCATTTTATAGGAAAAACGGAGAGGTCTACAGTGGCAAAGTGAAAGCCAGCGTGACATTTCTGGACCCGAGAAACATCACCACAGCCCCTGTGACACAAAGTGACCTGAACTTTGTAGACGAGGAAGGAGATGTATTTCCGCTCCGCACTTACGGCATGTTTTCTGTGGACTTCACGGATGAACAGGGCATCGAGTCCCTCAATGCAGAAGAGGTGAAGGTTCATTTGGATGCTGCTCAGGTCAAGATGCCAGAGCACCTGCAAGAGATGAAGCTTTGGTCTCTGAACCCAGAGACAGGCTTATGGGAGGAAGAAGGGGACTTCAACCTTGAAAAAAGCACACGGCGCAAAAGGGAGGAGAGAACTTTTTTGGTTGGGAACATGGAGATCAAAGAGAGGCGTCTCTTTAACCTGGATGTCCCTGAGAGCAGACGGTGCTATGTCAAAGTCCGAGCCTACAGAAGCGAGAGATTTCTGCAAAGCGAGCAGATCCAAGGGGTTGTAATTTCTATTATAAACATGGAGCCAGAACCAGGGTTCTCCTCCAACCCCAGAGCATGGGGCCGTTTTGACAGTGTAGTCACTGGTCCTAATGGTGCCTGTGTGCCCGCTTTCTGTGATGAGCAAAACCCCGAGGCCTACGGAGCTTATATCTTGGCGAGCATGGGGGGTGAAGAGCTCGAAGCTGTGCCCTCTGCTCCCAAACTCAACCCTGCTGCTATTGGGGTCCCACAGCCATACCTCAACAAGCTCAACTACAGGAGGACAGACCACGAGGACTCCAACATTAAGAAAACAGCATTCAGCATTAACATGGCCAAGCCAAGCCCTAATTCCCCAGAAGAGAACAACGGCCCTATTTATGCCTACGAAAACCTCAGCGAATGTGAGGAAGCTCCACACAGTGCTGCTCACTTCAGGTTTTACAGGATAGAAGGAGACCGGTACGACTACAACACTGTTCCCTTCAGTGAAGATGACCTCATGAGCTGGACCGATGACTACCTGGCGTGGTGGCCCAAGCCCATGGAATTTAGGGCCTGCTACATTAAAGTAAAAATAAATGGACCCCAGGAGGTGAATGTAAGATCTCGTAACATGGGTGGGACGCACCCACGGACCATTGGCAAACTCTATGGCATCAGGGATGTCCGCAGCATCCGTGACCCCCAGCAGCGAGACGTGTCAGCAGCCTGCCTGGAGTTCAAGTGCAGCGGAATGCTCTTCGACCAGGACCGCGTGGACCGCACACTCGTCAAAGTGGTCCCACAAGGCAACTGCCGTCGAGTGAGCGTCAACAGCATGCTCCATGAGTACCTGGTGAACCACCTCCCCATGGCTACCAACAACGACACCAGTGAGTACACAATGCTGGCACCTCTTGACCCGCTGGGACACAACTACGGCATCTACACAGTCACTGACCAAGACCCAAGGATCGCCAAGGAAATCGCCCTGGGCAGGTGTTTCGATGGCACATCTGACGGTACCTCCAGAACCATGAAGAGCGATGTCGGCATTGGGTTAACTTTCACTTGTTCGGAGAGGAGTGCAACAGAGCAAAGCATCTTCCAGTCTCAGAGGAACTTGGGCCAGCAATCTCCAAGGAACTCAGGCCAGCAGTCTCCAAGGAACTCAGGCCAGCAGTCCATCCTGGTTTTGCCAGGGCAGAGCCCCGCATACCAGAGGCCACCAGCAAGGCGCCAAAACAACCAAGCCAGGATCCCGATGAGAGGTCAACGTCCCACCTACTAGAGCTTTATAGGAGCATCGGTAAAGTCACTCACACTCAATTAAACATAATTTGAAAGTAACATCAACCTGCTAAATAGCCTAATTGAAAGTTGGTAGGTGTCATTATTTATGAGACATAATTAAGGTGGCATTTTTTTTTTCCCCGCCAGAAAGGAAAGACATAAGGCGAGAAGTGGGGGCCAGCAGAAGTAGTGAGTTTGTGTCTTACTAAATGCATCCATAAAAATTCTTTCTGCCTGACATTAAACAGCTTCATGTGATAGCCTAAAGGGAAGACTAAACACATGATTCAATTAAGTCATGTACATAAAACATTCTTCTGTTCTGCATCTGCAGACTTTGCCAGCCCAAGTACCTGTACAGTAGTTGGTAACATGAAAAGGAATAAACTGATTTCCTCATACTGAATTCAACTGCAAGGTTTCGTACTTGAAATGTAAGTATTTTATTTATTTCTAGCTTGTTTTAGAATTATTGTATTCAAGCTAAACTACTGGCAGCTGCATTTCTAAGAACTCACAGGCTCAACAGCACACAGAAGCCATAATGATTTGTAGGCTCCACGTGGACATAGCTACAGTTTTCTCTTGCTTCTTGCATTATTTGACAAGAAAATCCATGCTCTATGATAGGGTAGGCTAATAAAAAAAGTAATTTTGTAACTTTGACAACGTGTGTCACTTTTGTGTTTGAAATGCCCAAGTAAATAAACCACATGTAGAGCTGAGTAAAGAACAACCAGCAGGATTTCACCTTTCTGCTCACAAACAGATCACAGTTTTATCAGTGCGAGGCTCACTCATATCCAGGATCAGGGGTTTCATGGGTGCCTGGTTCTCCTGCAGGTGCAGGGCTTGCCCATGGCATGCTGCAGTCAGGGAATCTCTCCCCAGCTTGACATGCAGAGAGTCAGCAATGGTGCTGGGAGAATCAGAGCAGCAGGTCTGGGCAGGGATGAATTAAGGAGTGGCACAAGACGGAGGTAAAAAAGAAGGCTGGGAATGTGTGCTTTAAGGATGATAGGAAACCAGGCAACGTAGAGCGGTGCTGGGTGGAGATAGGGACAGGCTTCCCTCCACACTCAGAAGCAGGGAGCAGAAGGAGCTGACAAGAAGCTGCTCTTAGCTGAAGGTAGAGCTGGCCACAGAAGGGGTCAGTGATCCCTCTCCAAGTGACCTATTAAATTGTCCTTTCAAGCCCCCACCCTTTCTAGACTGAAATCAAGGACCTCATAGCACAGAAGACGTGTTTACAGACAAACACTGGCAATAAATTTTTGGGATGCAGACAAGCCAGCAAGTCTCTGACATCAAAATTCCCACCAAGAGAGATAAAGGTGTGCAGTGCTATTGGATGCAAACTGGAATTCAAAACACCTGCTCCAGCATGGATTTCCCTCTCCTGCCCCATCCCCTCCTGTGGATATGAAGCCAGTTCTAGGCCTATGCTGCCATACCTACAGCCCATCAAGGGCATAGGGAATCTTTCAATAGCATTTAGCAAGCTTCAGAACAGGTTCTCAGATCTGATACATGGCAGTCTGAATTATGCTTTAAGAGATAAAAAAGAGCCCTTAATAATCCACTTTTTAATGCAAATTGACAGTTATCAAAGCAAAGCAGAAAAGAAAGAGCTGTGGAATACTCTGGCACATCCTCTTCATACCAGTGAATTTAGACTGTGTGTTTTCTTTTGTGTCTAGTCTGCTGCAAGGGCTTGGCAGAAGCTGGAGCCAAGGCAGCCAGTGGGGAGCATTAGCTTGGACCTTCCCACAGAACTCTTGGCTTGAGCGGAGAAATGTCTCTTCCCTCTGCTCCCCTCCTCCTCTGCAGACAGACAGCCAAATCCCAAACTTAGTTTCATCACTTTGAGAGTGAAGTAACACAAATGACTTCTACAGACTAACCCAGGAGATAAAGGGATGAAAGCAGGCTCAGGATCCAATCCCTGTGCTGCATGTGGGCTCGCCAGTCAAACACAGCAGAGTACAGGGCTCTTCCTTCTGGGGAGAAATGTGTATTTAATAGCACTGAAATGGTCACGGCCCTACAGCCTGGAACAGCCAGCTCTCCAAGTTTCCCCAAACTGTCCCCCTCTGCATCTTAGCGCTGACTTGGAGGAACAAACTAATCTGTGCACTGACTGAGTCCCTGAGCTCTCCCAGGAGGCTGCTAGCAGAGTGTGTTGGACACAGAGCAAGACCGAGGTTTCAAACATGGGTGTTTAAGCACTACCAATAGAAAACAACCTTGACACAACCACCACTCAGTGCTAACACTTCACCATTACTGATGAGCCACCATCCCAATACATTAAGTTTATATAGGAGCAAAGCTACAGCAGGTCCTGGCATCTGCTACTCAAACAAATTTCATGCCACAGTTCAATGTCAGTTCTGACTCCTCCAGTTGTTTATGGTCAGTGTATGGCAGTGTCCTTTCTGCAACCTGAAACCTAACCCACACTCCCACATATCAAGAGAGCATCAGCTGGAGGAATGCGGAAAGGCTGGGACTCAGCTCCTCCCTCAGCCTTTGGACCACCAACCTTGAGGAACAGGCTGAAGAAGGAGACACGGCTCCTAAACGTCAGCAGGTTTGTGACTAATGGCAAAGCATCTCCCACTAAGGTCATTCAGTTTCCAATCCTCAGATAAATCCAGTGACCTATCCCTCCTGTTTTAAGGGAAACTACTGCTTCCCAGAAGCTATCAGGATGTTAGCAGATAGGATAAACAAAAGGAGATATATTCTTGCCTAGCCTCAACCAGCAAATTATTGGGGGATTTTGCAAACAACTTTATAAAAAGGCTCAAGTACTCCTCTGATTAGTCACTTACACTTTTTGTGTATTTGTAATGTATTCAGAAAACCAGAATAAAGAGGTTTCCTAGGAAGCAGGGGGAGTAGAAAGGTTGCAGAACATGAAACAGATGCATCTAATTGTGAGTCACCAGCATCCTAGGAAATATCACTCCCTCTACTAACATTTATTTGAAATCCATGATGAAATCATTCCTATCCAACACCAGAGCCATTCTGATGCCCAAATATTTTGCAGTTCTGCCAGTAATTTTGTCCCAGTGATGTTAAATTGAGCCATAGTGGACACTGGGTCTGTGAATACCTCTGTTCCTTTCCCTCGCTCCTCTGAGAGGAGGACAGCTGTTTTATTTTGCTACGATCCCTTTCCAATGGCCAGGGTAGCTGTACTCAACCTCAACAGTGGTACTGGGGATCAAATCACTGTGTCTGTGTTCCAGAGTTAACCCTGACATGCTATTCCACACCTCATCAGTGAATGCCCCATTTTTGTTTTGTCTGTTCTGCAAAAATAATCAGATTTTCATTACTTACTGAGTTAAATTCCTGCAGAGCCAGGTGAAAGCAAAGTTTCCAAAGAGACATTTTGGCTAACAGCTGCCTGGGGAATACCAATTCCCTTTAAAACTTCTCTACCATGCCAAAAATAGCATGCCCAAGACCTTCTCCATAAAAAAATAATCTTACCTCCTTTTGCTCCATAAAATGACTAGGATAAAGTTGTGCATATACAGAGCTAAGACATTAACTGTTAAACAACACAGAACTGTCTAATCTTTTATAACCTCTCACACAGAAAGCAAGAGAAGCCTTAAAGCAAACTCTGCACAGATGAAAAGATTAAGTTACAAGTACATGGGATCCTGGCTGCAATATGGTTTAGACATTATTCACTATTAAACAACTAACTGAAGACATTCTGTACCAGATTTTCACCATCTTCTGTCCAGCTGTCCTTGGTTTTCACCCAAAAGGGATGCAGCGAGCTCCATCTACAGGGATTCTGGGCACATGCCACCTCGAACTTCCCAAAAACACAGGGAAACTCTTCCTGTTGCTTTATGCTTTAGTGAGAAACAGACAATTATTGTCTGCCAGCAATACGTCTCACACTGGGCGCGACCTAAAACTGAGGATGAAAGATACACAAAGGAGTTAAAAGAATTTTCCTCAAGTCACTGCTAGGAAGAAACTGTTGATTTAACGGTTTGATTATCTAAAAGCTTTCAACCTGGACTCTTTTGCCTAACTTTTGGCACTGTATTCCTTCTGTGGGAGTCACACCTCGCTGTTCATTCTGCTCAGGTTATAATGAACCAGAACTCATTTTCCAGTGCCTAGGGACCTGAAACATCTGAAAAGTTGAGTCCCAGTTAACCAAAACACTTCTCATAAGTCCAAAATTCTTATCATTACTGCTTAAAATTATCTCTAATTTGTGGTAGTGGGGTTTTGCCATATAGTGATGTATCAAGCCCCAGAAAACTGCCCAAACCACCCACCATCCCCACAAACACGCAAAAAACTCACTCACCCACCCTTCTATTGGCTTAAAGTGATAACTAACCTTTATAGACTGATCTGAACAGAGTAAAAGCAAAATCACTCCACAACTTTCACTTGCAAAGAGCATCAGGGACCAAAACACAAAAATACGTAACTTTCTTGGAAGCAAACTTGCCGCATTTAGAATTTCTGCAGCACAAATTGCATTCAGTGTGTGGTCAGGAACAACAGGAATTCTCCACAGGAGCCTGACTTTCACCTTGTTGTTGTTTCCAGTTTTTGACTCTGATTCATAGGCTTGGATTTCTTGGAGGACCGTGTGTTTTGGAAAACCTGTCAGAGATAATTAATTGATGGACCAATGGCAATAGAAGAAAAATACTGCAGCAGCTGTTTGAACAGATGCTTCTTCAGAAACATTTTAATCCTTGCGATATGACACATTTTTCTAGATTTTTTGTTTTTACTTCAGTAGAACTCAGAAAAAGCAGGAAAAAGTTAGCAAATATTAGAACAGCTCCTAAGATATGGTCAGTCTTTGCCCTGCAGTTATACTCAGTGCTACATTACTACTTCGAAGACAAAAAAGTGTAAGAATCACAAGTTTTGGGGTTCTTGACATGAAATACTCCTTGTATATGCCATTAACCAAAGACAGATTGAGGAAAATCTTGGATTAGATTAACAACTCCTCATCAGGTAAAAACCTCTCCTGTCAGGAAGTAAAATAGTAGAACATAAATTTTCTGGATGGAGGGCACAGAAATTTTAAACAGGACGTATCCCAGGATATGAAAACAGAACAGTGAAGGAAGAAAATCATCACAGACAGGAAAAGATTCTCTAATGTTCCCAGCTAAGTTAGTCACCTCAATGCAGGGATACAAAAAGAATTTTAGGATCCACAAGAACACCGAACTAGACAGTCTACGTCTCAGTGAGCATTACAAAAGCACTGGATTTTAGTATTTCCATATCAAAGTAATTGTCCAAAACTTATGCCTGAAGAAAATTATACCAAAAGTCCTCAAAACACCCCTGAAAATGTTGTATAAAAATAAATTTATTTCCTAACAGTGGAAACAGGGATTTATTCCATATCTACAGCACTCATGGAGATTCCCTTCCCTGATGGGGAAAGAGAAGTATCTTCAGGTACACACAATGAAAACATGCGGATGACAATAAGATCAAACACAATGGGAAGAAATCCCTTAATTAAGTTGAATGTTATAGGTGGGCTTTGAAATATTTTATATTACCATTAACTTACAGACATTAAAAAATACATTTATTGCTTTATATCATGTGCCAATATTCTCCTCTCTTTCAGAGTCTTTTTTGCCATGCTAAGTTTGAGTGTTTGAAATCTGCATTCCTGATGAACTGTTCTTGGATTCTGCTGGAACCAAGAGTGCATATATCCGTTGTAGAAGTCAACTGCTGTAAGCTTCTTCTTTAAAATGACTGTTTTGATTCCAACCCAGCCTTCCTAAAAATAAAAACAAACAAAAAAGGCAGTAAGTTTCTTCCATGTTTAAAGTTATCTTTAGCTCCCATAGGCTGGCTTACAAAATTCATTTTATTCAATGTCATCAGGTCTCCAAGCCGAATTCCTGCTTGCAAGTGTGCAAACCCTGTTAGTGGAAATTAAAAGTTTATGGTATCAAATAAAAAATCTGGTGCTGATCTAAACTAGTACAGAGACTAACAACAGACAATTAAGACAAAAGTTATGCACCACACAAATACTAAAAACTTCATCTTTAGGGCAGTGAATATAAAACAAATGGGAAAAGCCTACCTTGCAGCGAGCTATCAGTGTTTGGGAAACTTTATGGAACAGCACTGAACCAGGAACAACTCCACAGTCATTTAGTATTTGATCTAAATGCAAAGAAAGATCATCCTGCATTTTTATGCCAACAAGTACAGAAAAGGTTTGAACCACTTCTATTCCTTTGAAGCATGAGAACCATCTTGAGTCACTATTTTGCTAAAAAACGTTTTATTGTATTCTGTGTTTTATTATAACCAAATGGGCAGAAACAATCAGAACAGTCCTTCTCTGGCACTGCTCTGTATCTGATCTGTGAACTCACTAAGCCCTGATCAGTCACACCCCTTGGCCCACATGGCACTAAGATTCCTAAAGAAAATGGTTTAAAATTTCAATAATTTAAGAGTAAATACCAGAAAAACCAGGGATATTATCCACTTCCACAAAATCCAGAAGTTTAATGGTAGTACTCTTCCAGAGTGTCTGCAAAGGAAACTGGAAACAGATGACACATTGAGAATATTTTCAAATTTCCAGGCAACTGTCTAGTTTTCTCCTTATGAAAATACCTGTGATAATAACATTAAGGGAAAAATTTAGCTGTATGTCTAGATAGATTTTCCTTATCATATCTTGTTTTCCTTGTTCTTCCTCAACTCAAACTATTAGCATATGCAGAAATGAGTTAAGCAATTAGCCTACAACAGCTCTTCACTGTGGTTGTTTGCACTGTTTACTGTCATGCAGAGATGTCACTGCATTCTGAAACACGCTAGGGAAAATCTGAGTTAAGGAAACAACATAAAACTTTTGAGCCGATTTCACACATGGGATCAAGTCCATGAAAATTCTCCTTCACATTAATTCCACCTCTAATAATAAACTACCAGGATTTTAAAACACATGCTAGGTTACAGAGGCTAAAACAACTAAAATTAAGGTTTAGTGATTAGTTAAAGTATCTACGCCAAACTCAGCCATGCTATAGGACACAAAAGGGTTCAAAAAATCCAGTGTCTCACCATACTCCCTATTGCACGATGCAGTTGAATTATTTGTGCAGCTGTTTGCTCTTCCCATTTTATACAACTCTTCGCTACAGAGATTTTAGGAGCTAGGGGGAAAAGAGAAATTAGAAGACTTCTTATTTTGTTTTGCATCTTAGCAAACATCTGTACTACTTTACCCTATTTTAAACCTGTTTTACCTGACCAACAGTGGGTCTATGATCCAGCTAAGGTACCTCAAACAACAACTGGAGAAAAGATTTTGTAAACCCTCAATTTGGATTATTTATATTTTATTCTCAGTTGTCCTCTTATTTATCCATTGCACTGCAAATTTGTAACATGTTTACAAGCACAGCTGTAATCCTTCTGTCTGCACAACAGCCATGAAGAGTAACAAACTCAGATTTTGTGACATCAATAGTGATTTTGATATTGTACAAGTAACTGGAAAAAAACCATTAATGTAGTAAGTCTGAAGAATTCTGAAGCATTTTTCTCCTGTATGATTCGTTTAAGCCAGAGAAGGCAGTGAAAAGAGCATATTAGAAATTAATCTAAAAAAATACAACCCAGCATGGCAGAAAACTTAAGTTTTCCAGTTGATGAAGGAAAAAATGAACAAGTCACATTAAAAACAATGTGTACCTACCAAATGTAACTCCTTCTTTTGGCTGCTCTTTTTTATTTTTTAAACTTTCAGGCAAGTTCTTCAAAACTGCTAACAGCTGCAAAATTAAATTTTGTACAGAGTATTAGCCAAGCTAAGTTTAAGCAATAATAAGCAAAGTAAAACTTAATTTTTCAACAGTGAAACTGTCCTATGAGCTTTTAGAAAATTGGCTCAGTATATTCAGAAGATGTGTATCATAAACACAGTAAAGACATCCTTCCCACTGAATCACAATTAAAAAACACAAGTAATTTTTTTATGGATGATCTCTTCTCTGATACTAATCCCAGAACAGGACTAAAGCCGACTATTAAAATAAAAAAGCAGATATTCATTTAAATGAAAGAACCTGCACTGTTTCCATAGACAGCATTTGGGTTCTTCACTGAATAGAAACAGAACAGCAACACAGGACTGATGCTGACGGCTGATCACAGACCACTGAGCTCTCCTCTCAGCAAGGCAAAGTGCTCACAAACACCAAGCTTCACATCATTCTCCTCTTAAACTTGAAGCCAGCTCAGAACAAGATTAGTAAGAATTCTGTTTGCACATGTTAAAAGCAAAGTACCAGTCAGAAGTGACACAGTTGGCAGGACTTTACCATGTTTGCACCCATCTTTGCCAACATCTCTTCCAGCTCCTGTGCCGTACAGCAGGGAGGAACAGCAACCTCTTCTTGCTTAATAATTGGACCTACATCAAACCTGCAAGGCAGAAAACATACAACCTTACTGGAGAAGCTGAAGCTCAGTTAGCAGTTCAAAAGCCTGCATTCAATACATTAGCTCGGTTACTAACTACCCTTTTTTATTTCCTCTTAAACTATTTTTCAGATGTCATTTCACATTATCAAATGCTTGGTTCACAAGACAACACAAGGAAGAAAATATCAGATCTGTCTTGGCAGCAAGCCAAGTGAGCTGAGACTGATATGAACACACAATTTACAGCTCAGAACATGAGATCTCAGAAGAAACAATCTGAAATACTCAGAGAAAATTTGTTTCACACTTTCCTGAAATCTATTATTAGACAAGCATCTAAGAAAGAAAAGATAACTAGGATAATGCATTTTCACAAGCCTTTTAAACCAGAGTTTGGACTGAAACTAAAACATATAATGTCTCTCACGCCTAGACCGGCAATTTTTTATCCTCTGTCCACTTACAGGATGTTACAGGTGACTCTGAAGTCCGAAAAACCAGATCTTTTCGGTCCTATCATACCAAGTCTATTGATAAAGCTGTGTGACTGTCTGTTCCCTGTGATAATGTTAAGAATTAGAGAACAGGCCTGGAGTGCAAATTACACACTTACTGAAATACTGTAATTGTGGCAGATCTCATACGGTCAGATGAAGATTTCTAAGTGTTTCAAACTTTCAAGTTAAACACACATTAAAAAATATTGTGATTACATAGAATGAGTTAAATGATGACTTTAGCAGTGATGATTTAAAGTCCCGAGAGGCAACAGCAACAGTGAGTTGTCTGCAAAGTACACCAAACCTACCTTTTTGGTCTTATTTCCATAATTGTCACTCCAGTCACCTTATCACCATGAAGCACCGTGTGGACTATGGGTGCAGGACCACGCCATCGTGGGAGACAGCTGGGATGGACATTCAGCACACCACTGGAATGAAATATTTACAAGTTAGAATACGAATGGTACCTGAAATATATGTAAATGGATGTGCAACACATATTACAGTGAAACTACTATCTGCTCATACCTTCTCATGTGTTACTGGCTTAAATATGCACTTGAAGGAAAATTCACACTACATAAACTTCAGTTTCTCACCAAACATAGAAAGAGAGATGTGAGGAATAAAGGCAAACATATTCTGCTGAATAGTTGCATGAATTTACATCCACGTGTCAAAGAACACTCAACTTCACAACGACAGCAACAGGGCTCCGGCTAAGCAGATGAACCCAGGGAAGTTGACCTCACCTAATGCAAGTCACAGATGCTGCCTCAAAACGAGAGTGCAGCTTTGCAAACAAAACAGTGACACTGTCCACACTTACTATGGGAACTGCAGAATGAGGTCCTCACTTAGGAGACGTCCAAAAGATGCCACCACACCCACATCAAACTGCCCCACAGGTCCCGTGTGTGGCCACTCGTGCACAGGCAGCTGGAGCTCCCTGGCACAGCTCCTCACGGGCAGGTCCCCGGGCAGGCGGGAGGGCAGGGTCACCACCTCCAGCCGGGACACGAGCGAGTCCTCGCTGGGCTCCCTGGAGTGGACAAGGTGTTGAAGGCGTCGTGCAGGCAGACTGAGGCGAGGGCTGCGCTACCTCTACCCCTCGATGTGCCCCTGTGCCAATCCCCATAGTCTCTGTGATCCTGATCCCTGTCCCACGCTCAGGCTCCTTCTGCCCCCCTTCCCTGCCATCCTCTTTGCCCATCCACGGTCCCTCCCGCGCGACTCCACCTCATCCCTCAATAAACTCTGAGCCTCATCACTAGCCCTCATCTCCCATCCCGCTGTATCTAGCACTTCCCTCACCCTCTCCAGCCCCTGCCGTGTCCCCTCAGGCTCCGCGCGCCCCAGGGTCCATCTCCCCCCTCAAGCTNACCCGGCGGCCCGGAGGGCTCGCAAGGCGGTCACGGCGAAGCGGTCGGTGCCGAAGAATAGGACCCGCCATGGCGGCCCCGCCGCCCTCACGCCCTCGCTCCAGGCGCGCAGCAGCGGGGCCCGCATCGCGGGGCTCCCGCCGCGCGCGGCGA
>VZTI01000687.1:1996813-2034437 GCA_013397865.1 Struthidea cinerea | reverse complement strand
GGGCTGAGGCGGCGCCGCCATGATCGTGGAATCATAGAATTGTGGGCGAACCTGAGTTGGAAGGGACCCACAGGGATCATCGAGTCCAACCCGTGGCCCTGGGCAGGACATCCCAGTAATCCCACCCTGTGTCTGAGAGCGTTATCCGAACGCTTCTTGAGCTCTGGCAGCCTTGGCGTCGTGATCATTCCCTGGGGAGACCGTTCCAGTGCCCGACCACCCTCTGGGGGAAAAACCTTTTCCTGACATCCAACCTAAGTCTCCCGTGACTGAGCTTTATATCGTTCCCTGGGGTCCTGTCACTACCCACGAGAGTGAAGAGAGTAGTGTCTGTCCCTCTGCTGACCGTCGGNCCTGACATCCAACCTAAGTCTCCCCTGACTGAGCTTTATGTCGTTCCCTGGGGTCCTGACCACAATGAGATGTCTCTGTCCCCGGAAGGCACTTTGTCTGTTCCCCAGGCTGAACAGACAAAGTGCCTTCAGCCGCTCCTCATTACAGCTTCCCTTCCACACCCTTCCCCATCCTCGTGGCCTCCTTTGGACGCTCTCTGAGAGCTTAATGTCTTTATGTTGTGGTTAGCCTGGAGAGGACCGAGAGGGGATCTCATCAACACATAAAAATATCTCCTAGGGTGCTAAGAGGATAGTGCAAGGCTCTTTTTGGTGGTGCTCTGCAACAGGATGAGGAGCAGTGTCCATAAATTAAAACACAAGAAGTTCCATCTCTACATGAGGAAGAACTTTGTATTGAGGGTGGCAGAGCACTGTGACAGCTGCCCAGAGAGGGCGTGGAGCCTCCCTCTCTGGAGACATTCCAAACCCACCTGGACACGTGCACCTGTGCCACTTGCTCCACGTGACCCTGCCTTGGTAGGGGGTTGGACTGGGTGATCTCCAGAGGTCCCTTCCAACCCAAACAATTCTGTGATTCTGTGATCTTGGTGTGGGGTGGTGGGAGCCATCAGGGCAGCCCCCAAGGTCTGTGCTGCCCTGACGGCTCCAGCCCCACAGTGTCAATGCTCCTGGGTGGTGTCACCCGTGGCCCCTTAACCCCGACCAGGAGCTGTCTGTGCTGCCTCAGTGTGAAGATAACACAGAAAAACGTCAGGGACCGAAAGGGGTGTTGACCCCACAGCCACTGATCTGGCTCTGACAGCATTTGAAAAACAGATTTCAGTTTCCGCCACCATGGACAGCTTCATTTTAACAGTGACAGTAACTCAAAGAATGTTTTCTTGTAAACTATGGGGTCAGAATCACCACTTAAATAACTGTTTCCTCCCATAACATAAGTATGAAAATATTTTATCATTCTGCTAAGTACATTCTTTCCCCCCATGGGAAGATGGTTTATTTGTGTAGCTTTTAAAGTAAATCACATGCACAAATTCCCTGCACATCTAAATCACAGTCTATCCTACAATCTTTGACACTAGGAATTTCTGCAGCATGGAGTGTAAGAATCTGTAAATGTCCTATATGCCAGTGAAAACATGTAAATTACTTGGAAAATGGATGGCAGAATTTTATGTCGGATATAGGAAGGAAGGGTCAATTTAAAAAGTGAAATTTTGTGCCATACTAAGCAGTGTTGTGTATATTCCTTCTCTTTTTCATGACTCTTGGTCCATCATTAGGGTTTTCCTCTCTCAGACATTGAAGATGTCACTGTCTCCGGTGGTGGTAATAAAGAGAAAGCCATGAAAAATTGCTGTTACAGGTGAAAAAAAAAGTCAGGCCATCCTAACTGGGATGCTTACGTTCCCGCACTCTGTGAAAAGGAGAATATGCTACCAAATACTGAGGTAATTTCCTAATCAGTATGTAAAAATCAAATTCCCAAAAAAACTTAAAATTCTCTATTACGTGGAGAGTCCCATGAAAATCCTGGGTTTAGTCACAGGCAGGACACTTCAACTCTGGTCACCTCATCTCAGTGCATAAATGAAAGGTTATAGTAAAAATAAATAAAAATATAAACAAGAGGCTAGCAAGGATGAGGGAGTGGTTTGTGCATGAGAAGCGATTAAAGCTCCCAGAATGGTTCATGTTGGAAAGTGGATTGGAAAGAAGGGAAGGCGAACAGTCTGACTTACCATAAACAGGGAACGATTCGTCATTGCACAATAACTAAGCAATTACAGGCACTCACGGCTGTCAGGCCCCAAACGAGAGGAGCAGTGTTCAGCACAGAGTGTAATTTCTGGTGATGGTGAAAAGTGTGATCTCATAATCTCTCAGATGCTGAAAAATACTCATGGTTTCCAGAGTCAGTGAGGGCAATTGCTGGAAGAAAGGCTGGAAGGAGACATCCTGTGTGGTGACAGCAAATACCAGTTCTCTGAGGTCTTGGGTGAAGCCCTGGATTTATCGCCAACACTTCAGAAAGGCCAGGGATGTACATGTGTGTCTGGATTGCCCAAAACTTGTGAGTTTGAACCCAGAATCCAGCTGCTGCTCAGTGTTAATTTCCAGGTATCAGATCCAGGCACTGAACGTGTCATTGATGCCATGTGTAGAGTTTCACCTGCTGCTCCTCCAGGACTTAAGCCCTGGAGATGGAGTCTCACTTCTGGCTGTAGTTAACGCTCCTAGAAATGCTGTAACTCCATGCTGAGCTTTTGCCAGACTTGCACACAAAGTAATTAATGTTTCATTTGCAGTGAGTTTTTGAAGTGGACTTAAATTCCCTCCAGTACACTTGCTCCCACGTAATTCATCCTTGGCTTTGATACGACACCACAGTTCAAACACATTATGGCTGTTATTCATTATTATGCCTTCGACACAGTGTTCGTGAATTTTAACTGAAGATTTATTTTGATATAAATTTTTTCGGAATGACAGCAACTATCCGATTATTTCACCAAAAAAAAAAAAAAAAATCTGGCTTTCCTGCTGCATTTGTACTCTGCTTTTGTACATGGAAAGAAAAAAAAAATCCCCAACCCTGAGTGTTTAGTTATTCTGTAACCAGGCATTTCAGGTCAAAGACATTGAAGAGATCAAAAAAGATAAGCAAAATTAAAACACCAAGGTCAGACAAATTCTTCCCAAGAGTAGTGAAGACAAATACGAGGAGGAAATAGAACACAAATCAGATCTTATCTCCACTTTGCTTCCTGGCCAAAGACACTGAAAGTGTCTCCAAGAAGTAAAAAGATATCTCCCATTAACCAGTGCCAGTGTTGTCAGGGGAGACACAAAATCAAATACTCACACTCTTGCTGGAGAGGAGTGCTCCTGAGCATGTTTGTGGTTCTCTGGAAAAGGAGAGGATTACTGGGAACAAGACCCAACTCTCACCAGTGGTGAACTGGTTTTATTTTCATGTACATCATGCTGAGTCCTAAATGTATTTCAGCCACCTACCTGCATCCTGACCCTAGACAGATATACATCAAGCCATGTAGAAAATTGGGATGAAAAGGAACCTTCTGGGGCTTTGCAGTCACCATCCTTATGTTACAGTCACCCCTTCACCATGGCCAGTGTCTCCATCCCTCTACACAGAAATTTTTCTGCAGGGGCCAGGTGTTTTCTTCGCACTTTCCCAGGAGGATTTTATTGTGAGATCACTTACTGTCCTGTCCCTGTACCTTTTCCCTAGCAACAAAATGCTCACAAGGATGCTAGAAAAGTGTTCCCCATTGTGGTGGCACTTTTAGAAAGATCCAGTTGGAATTGAGAAGGAAAGCACAATTTACCATGCGGTGGGACATCCTGGCTGGACATGCTTCCAGCAGCAGGGAGCAGCTCTTGTTTCCTGGGGGATGCATTTCTGAGCTCCCATCCAGTTGCTGCCAGGCTGAGGCTGAGCAGTGAAACATCTCTGTTTGGGGAGCACACGTCTGCCGGCTGATTTCACAGGGGCTGCCTGGGGAAACTGATTGGATGTGAGATGGGATTCAAAGGATTAATCACACAAGAACAAAGCTTCAATGCCAAAGATCATAGAATCATAAAGTGGCCTGGGTTGGAAGGGACCATAAAGATCATCTTGTTCCAACCCTTGCCATGGGCAGGGACACCTTCCACTAGACCAGATTGCTTCAAGCCCTGTCCAACCTGGCCTAGAACACTTTATTTCAAGCTGAAAAACACCAAGAACAGGACAAACATAAAGATACCACACCCACCATCTGCAGTTTAGCTGGAGCTAACCAGTGCTAGCTGTGTGCCCCAAGCCCATCGGTGAGACACATCTCTCTTGCTTTGCAGTGTGCAGCTCCATCCATGAATCAGGTAGTTCAGGGAGGAGGAATTCTCCTTTCCCGGTGTGGCTGGCACAAAAAGCAGAGCCTCTTAGCAGACTATTGACTTAGCCAGGCGTTGACAGTACCTGTGAAATGGGGATGGCAAAATCTCTGAGAGGTGCTTCATGCTTGGCCTGCAAAGTTGATTGCTTTGGTAAGATGCTCTGACAGCCTTAGAATGGTCATTCATTGAAAAAAAAGGGAAAAAAAAGGATGATATCAGCTTTATCAGGACACGCTTCCTGTATGCACTGAGGACTGAGCCAAGTAGAGTGAACATTATCATTTATTTTAACTGCAGGGTAACTTATTACTGAGTGTCATTCTACTCAGCATGCTCTTTTAATACTGATTATGCCAATAACTTGAGCAAATAAACTGGAAGTTGCTACAGCTCATTCTTTGGCAAAAGGTCGTTCACCTCGTGCTGTAAATGGTCCCACTAAAGAGGTGTGTTTTTTCAGGGGCTGGAGTGTACCTCACCTGTTGAACTGGACTTCACACATGACTCAGGAGCAGAATGAATCACAGCTCGTAGCATACCCAGAGCAGGAGCACAGGGAACCTTGTATTACCACGGTGCTCGGAGGAGATGTCTTTGGATGACAGGGCTTAAAGAAGAAAATTAGCTTCCTCCCTGCTGGGAACTGCATGTTTCTGGTGAGTTAGCGGAGATTAACGGGCATTCCTGCTGCACTGGCTGCTGGGTTAATTTATAGCTATCTGTAAAAAAGGCTTATTTATTTATTCCAGTTAGAAGGCTTGAATCCTTGAAAATTTTAAATGAAGGCAGACTTTTTAAGAAGAGACTGTCTGAATGACAAGTAAGAAGCAGGCTGGGATAACTCCTGTGTATAAAAGCAGTCAAAGGAAAATGTGTAATATAACTCAGATTTGCTCTTTACCTTTTTACTTTACAGAGGTTAAAAAATAGCATAGACTGCTTTCTTGCCTTAATATTTTAAATATTAAACATTTTGCTTGTGTTCCTTAATGGAACTCAGTCCTTAATGTGCCGTTATAAACCATAGCATCCAATTGCATGGCTGTGGTGTGACATTGTATATGTATCCCGTATGAATCCCAAAGTCAGGACATCCCACTTTAATACTCTATTTGGAATAACTGACCCATTTTAATGCTATCAGCTAAGATAAGATAACCACCAGAGAAAGAGTCTGGATGGCAAGAGGAGACTACTTTAGAAAGACTGGGATAGTCTAAATGCATTGTCCCATATAGCGTAGTGAGTTTTGAGTATGGAGCCCAGAGGGACATTATCATCTTAACAGATGTTGTACTTGATGGTATTTCCGAAAGATTTTTCCCTATCTTTACTTACACCAGTATAATATATATCTAAAGACTTCTCATTTGCAGAATGAGGGCAACATGTCTTGGTGAGCAGCCGTGAATATCAGACCTGAGAAAACCCACCATCGAAAGCATGGGGTGGTTTCACAGCACCACGTGCTGTGCCCTGGCTGGAAAGAGTCCATGTGCAGCTCAGGACGTGTGTGTCCCGATGTTCCCACATGGCACAGCCCCCTTGCTGGATTATGCCAACCTTTAGAGCACCAATCCCTCAGGTCTGCCTTCTGCATGTGATAGGTCTCAGATCTCCATGGGTTTCTATTATGAGAAAGGATTTTACCATTTAAGTGCTGGGATCAATGCATAGAGCAAAAAGCAATCACTTGCCATTTTTCTGTAATTTCTGTAATTTCATTTTCTTGTAATTTCTTGAGATTTCATTGAATGCTACCAAAATCCACAGATCCTCAGGAGGATTTGAAACAGCATTGGTGAGTGACTCTTTGTTCCTGAAATACACAACACCATACAGATTTTGCAGCTTTTGATATGAAAATCCCATTTGCAAAAAGAAAGAAATTCCAAAGATGTTCAGGTGTCAATATAAATTCAAAATAACACAGGTAAAATGTTTCTTGAGAGGTAGTGGGCTCTTTGTTCTTTCTGCCTCCTTCCATGTGAGCACAAAATGCATGAGCTCTCTCTCATTTGAGCTTCCTGTGTTGTACCCAAGCTGGGAAGCAACCTCAGAAGGGTGTCTTGGGTGTCTTCAGAGGGATAGGAGACCAAAGTGCACACTTGGAGTTGCAGAGGCCTTGATCAAAGGGCTTATCCCTGTCCATCAGCAGGCAGAGTCACTGCTGAGATGTGTAGGCAGGGGAGCAATGTGGAAGAACATCCCCCACACTCTCCCAGCTGGTCTCGTGGAGCAGTGCTCGCCCAGGCTGGGATGTGGGCAGCAGGGCAGAGCAGCTGTCTGGGGGAGGCTGGAGGAGATGGCTTTAACAATCTCTTCCAGACTGGAAGGTCCAAACTCCTCAGAGCATTTCCAGCCCAACTGTGGGAGTCACTGTTTCCTTACTGAGGAAACTGGCGGTTTAGGCAGAATTCTGGATCCTGCTCAGACTCCGCTGGAGTAGACACACTGACCTGAGAACACTTTGTTTTGTAGTTTTGATGAATGAAACTAATTTGGTTAGTGTGATTTAGATGTAAGAGATCTGTAAAATAGCAGTAGTTTCCCTGAAAGTCTTTTACCTAAATGTCCTGTTAATGCTCAATAAATGTCCATTCTGCTGCTGTGTTGTACCTGCGAAGTTCTGGTCTCCAGTGTCTGGGAAGATTTGGCGGTTGGTCACTACTTTATGAAGTAGTGAAGTACTTCCAGCAGCTTTCCAGCATCCCTGCAGTGCATAGACACCAGGAGGTAGCCCACAACTTATGAAACACCTAAGGGGAAAATCAGCAACATGCTTGTCAAATATTTCTGTTTGAGCAAATGATTACTCAGAAGCCTTGCACAGCAAGATTTAGCACATTCAAGTGCCACTTCTTATTAGGGTGTAGCTGACTTGTAACTTATTTTCATTGGCACCAAGACTTTATTTCCTTTGTGAGGGGTGATCCATTTGAATAAGCTAAAGGTTACCTGGACGGGAAAGTAATTGGCACACCTAACTGTGGGGAGCAGCTTTACCCATATTTTCTGAAATACAAAGTGGACCACGTATTTGAGAGTCCCCTCCTCAAAGAATTGCTAGCAGGTGGTTTTCTGGCAGCAGGGAGCAAGCCTGCACGCCTGGTTAGCTATAAAATGTGAACTTTGAATTGTGAAGACATTGAGAACGGGGAGAAAATAGTAGCAATCATTAGGTCTATAACCGACGGGACAAATGCTTCCCTGAGGAGTCAGCAACAGCGTTGTTGACACGCCTGGCACAGTGGAACATGCTTGTGAACAAGTTTCAGACGGCACCAGGCCACACAGCAAAGGCAGGTAAAAGCTGAGAGTATCAGACTGTCATAAAAGTCTCCATATAATAATTAATGGCCTGTGGGGCCAGAATGTCTGAGGGACGCATGTGTGTTGTGGTGTCGTTGACCTGCCAGTGGGTGATGGCCAGCGAGCAGTGGGCTGGAGAGAGCCACCTCAACATCTCACCAACTCACAGTGGACAGCCAGGAACCCCTGCTCAGGGCAGGTCCCTTTAAAGGAGGCTAAAGAACTAATTTGGACAAGCAGCCATAAAAGTTGGATTGATGCCACTGACAAATGAGGGACTAAAGGTCAAGGAGGACTTTCTGTTTCCCTGAGGGATGGGAGACACCGTACCCTCAATGGCAAGCCAGCCTTTCCTCCTCTTGGAGCTCAGCCTTCCACTTCCTCATCTCCACACCCTTATTCTGCCATCCATGGGTTGGCAACAGGTAGCCACATGCAAAGTATGTATTCTCTAAGGATTATGGCAGGAGAGCAAGCAGGGAAGCTTAGTTAGTTGGGGAGGGGCTGGCTTGCAGCAGCTGAGCTCACGTCTGTACAGTTTCACCTCGGCAAGGGGTCCAACCTCAGGCAGCAGATGCTGTGCCAGACCCTCTCTGCTGTCACCTTGGTGGCTCCAGGGATTTCTGCACCCTGTCCTGGCAGCTCAGACTCACGTTCGCGGGAGGAAACAGATGCTGAAGTACATGAGATCCTCCTCCTAAATAGAGCTGGAGTAGGAGGGCAATCAGGTTCTCTCTCAACTCCTCAGTTTCTCTGTCTTTCTCAGGCATCTCCACACTGAGGAAACACTGTGAAGGCGTGATCCATCCCACCTGCATATACAAATATGAAGTTCTTGTGGATAATCTCATTTTTCCTGCTGCAAGGTAGAGTCTTGGCTTAAAGGATAATGTTGTGGGTGAAGTAGGTCACATGTGCAAAGACCTTAACTTTCTGGAAATACACTTTCTTTCTTTCTATGGGCCTATTTTCCTCAGTATACACAAAGCAGCAGTCTGGCTGAGCCATGGGAAAAGTTGCACCCCAGTTCCAGAACTGGGTGTCATTCCCATCTGCACTCTGTGCGTATGTCCTCTGCTTGGGGTTGGCCACACTTACATGTTGGTTTCTTTGCAGACATTGAAGCTTTTCTGATAAAAAATGCAAGAGTCAAGCTGTGTTTACAAGCCAGCCTGATAAATAGGAATTTTTTGCTGGAGGACTGCAATCCAGAGTCAGATTTCCAGGACTGGTCTTGGCAAGGCAATTCTTTGGTGAATTGTGGCAGACAGAGCTGCCTCTCAGTGGTGGGAGCTGGGGAATGTGGAAAGGCCCTATCAGCATCCTGGGGTCTTTGCAGCCCTGGTGCCCCACCATAATGGGTTCTGCAGCCAAAAACACTTTCCGCTTTTCAGTGCATGAGATCAGGCTGTGCACTCAGGGCTGCATTCTGCCTGCTTGGAGAGACGTGCTGGGCAATCCTATGAGCAAAGGGGAAGGTCACTTCCAGTCTGAAGGGCTGCAGTGAGTGACCATTGCATCTTTCTCTTTCCTCCACAGCTGAGGCAGAGCACAAGTACCTCCCGACCACCCTGACCAGCACACACATGTACGAGCACACAGCAGGCAATGCTACCCTTCCACTGGGCTTGGAGCTGGAACAGCTGGAGGAGCTGCTCTGGTTCTTCCGCAGAGAAGACCGTAAGTCCCATTGGTGTTCCTGGGCTGAGACACAGTCCTTGGCTGTTAACTTTCTTGCCTAATGGAGATGCCTGAGGGTATTACCTGAGGAGGTGATTTACCCCAGACACACAAACCCTCAGTCTCGCCTCTGGAAGAAGCAGGCCATAGGTGCAGACAGGCAGGAGGCTTTGCTGAGATAGTGTCTCTGGGGTTCAGCCTCTTTCCAGGCAGAGCCTGCCAAGAGAGCAAAGGTCTCTTGAGATTTTGGCAGGGTGAGGGAGCAGATTGACACAGCAGCAGGTCAGTGCCATGAGGATCAACTTCAAAGCCACAAAAGTCAAGGACAGAGCATCCTGGATGCCCTCAGGAAACCCCTGGCCAGGCTCGGTGGGTCACACTGTGCTGTGCCTACTAACGCTGCCTCTCTGCTTTCCCTCAGCCTCAACATGGAATTACTCTGTCCTTGCGCTTTCCCTCGCGACCATGATTTTGGGTCTTGTTCTTCTGGCCATTAACATTGTGCAAAACAGGTGAGTCAGGAAAATCTGAGAATCTTTTGGTGTGTGGTGGTGCCCTGAAATCCTCGCAGGCAAGCCGACAAAGGGGTTTGGCAGGGCAGGACAAACCCTGAGTGATGGGGAGAAAAGCAAAGACAAACTCCCTTTGAACCATTTCTTGTTATAAAACCTTGCCTGATACCTGCTCTCTTTGTGTCACTTGGAACAAGCCTGTGGATGCTGAAAAGCTTTGGTAGAGAAATCTTTCAGCTTTCTGCAGCGTTCTGTGAGAACTTTGCAGTTCTCACAGAAGCTATGAAAAACACTGCTATGAGTTCTTGTAAACTAACTCCTTATCTTGCACCTGGGTTTGTTATGCAAGATTGTTATGGTTCTAGCTTTCTGATAGTTTAGAATAAGTGTCTTAGAGCTTGACCAATCCCCTCAAGGGGTGGATGGCCGAGCACCCAATTGTCTTATGCCATTCAACACACTCTTTGCGATCCCTGTTATAAAAGATGAATTAATTGATTAATAAAGGTCAGAACTGCTTCCCTTCTGAACTTAGTAGTGACGTTCCTTGCCGTCAGTGCCGCTCACAGCGACACAAGCCCCTTCCCTTTTCTGGGTCCTGGATACAGTAAATGTCTGCACAGCTCTGCCCAGCCCAACAAGGCTGCTGGGAGGGAAGCGATGATAACTTTGCTGTGACGTGCTTTCCCCTAAGTACAGGGGCTCTGGAGCAGGACTCCCAGCCTTTCCCCATCCACATCCCCACACTGTTCCCCTGTTGCTGCACAACCCCGCAGCTGAGGAGCAACTCACTGTTTGCTACTGCACAAAAACTTAGCTCTGTGTCAGAGCTGCCTTCTTCAGACAAGAAAAGAGCTAATGCTACAAGCCTGCCTCACTCTCCTTCTAATGATGGCTGGCTGCGTGCTGCTCCTGGCATCAGGAGCTGGGTGCTCTCCAAGTGTGAATCCCACAGCTGTGTGTGCTCAAACACTTCAGATCTCTTACCTGTCAGCTTTTGCCCATAAGCAGCTGGCGTGTTCCAGGAACATGGTGCAAACTGATGGCTGTGACCATCACCAGGGTAGGTGCCCTCAGATGTAGGCTGGGCTTGTTGCTTCACTCCATATCTCCTTGTTGTGCCTTCCCTGCAGGAAAAGGAAGATCCTCATGAATGGAGATGCAGCACAAACCACACAGCAGGCTGACCTGGATGCCAAGCAAGCCCTGATGCCTGTGCAGGAATACAGCCCAGCCGAGCCACAAAAGCAGGAGCCAGGGCCCCAGGACCGGAAACCAGGTGACGTGATGGTCCAGTGGAAGGACGGGACTGTCACGTCCCTGTACACGGAGATATCTGAGGAGGCCATATAGTGGCAGCTGAAGTCAGCCCATTTAGGCCTTAAGGAAGGTATCAGAATGTCTCAGTTCATAGGGATGGAAGTTTAAAAATGCAGTTTAGCCTAGGAAAAGAGGAGTGAAACAAGAAAGCAGCAGAGTTGCACCTGCAGGAGGGGCCCTGGGCTCAGCTCCTGCCTGGCTGGTGTTCCCCCACTGCTTCCAGCCTTCCCTCCAGTGCCAACTTCATCTCCTCCCTCAGCTGCTGCAAACAGGAGGGAGCTGAGCCAGGGAAGGAGGTGGGGGGCTTGGTGTGCAGTCAGGCAGGGAAACCACCCTCACTTCCCATCAGGAAAACAGCAACACTGAAGCTGAGGCATTTTTATTCTTTTCAGAATCCTCTTTATTAAAACACTTTCCAAAGTGGTTGATCAAAATGCCATATCGAATCTCTCTATCAGTAAGGTCATATATATATATATATATTTATATGGCTATATGTACAAATATACACATGGATATTTTACTCTGCAAAGTAACTGCAACTCCAGGGAGAAGCAGAACATTTAACTTGACAGAGCACCTGAAACTAAACACCCATCCCTTGGCCCTGGCTCAGGCACAGGTAGAGCCTGGTCTGCTCCAGGATTCCCTTTGTGTCCTTCACTGGGCACATGTAGAAGCCATGAAATAATTTAGGACATTATTGGAAATACACCAGTCTTTTAAACAAAGGCTTTTCAGACCATGTCCTCATCAGCAAAGCGTCTCCTTGCAAAGCCTTTGGAAAGGGATGCTATAGTGTAAAAAGTTGATTAAAAAGGCAGCAATTTTGGTGTGACTTAGCTTGATGTGTGGGTATCAGTTTCAGGCCACCTGAGGCCTTTAAGCAGCTGAAACAGTATCTGCACCTTTTTTATCTGGATTTTTAAAAAATTAAAAATTCCTCCTACTTATTGCTCAGTCGGGGACGTGTGGGACGAATGAGATGGGTGCCTCCATGCTGGATTAATGATTAATTCCCCCTTCCTGGGCTCCTGTAGCTGCGTGCTAGGTGCCCAAGCTGGCTGGGGGCTGTGGGGATGGCCCTTACCCTCCCAATGGTATCCACAGCTCTGGTTCCTCTGGGAGCTTCTGCATCCTCATGGAAAATTGAGCTGGCCCCAGTGCCAGTGGCAGGACAGGGTGCAAACACCGCAGCAGCTCTGGGCAGGGGCAGGCAGAACAATGCCACAGCTCATGTCGGACCCTTGGCACCCTGCCTGCTTGCCAAGTTGACACTGCTGGCTTTGCCCCAGCGCGGAGTCTGGGGCCACCATCTGCCAGTGGCTGCTGCAGTGCCTGTGAGTCCATCATGGAAAGTCTCAGCCCCTGCGGAGCTGGGAGGATGGATGAGGGTCTCTCTCAACCCTCCCTGCAGCCCACAGGGATGTGTCCTAAAATATCTTGAAGCCTTTCAGCAAGGTGAGTGTGGGAGCCTTCCTTTTGCTCTGAGCCCGCGAGGACTTGACGGTGACCAGCTTGGCCTGGGCCACTGAGGGGATCTCCTTGTAGTTGACGGTGGAGAGGGTGTTGAAGGTGCAGGTGGCCAAGCTGTGGTGGGTGGGCAGGGCCACTGGCGTGGCCACGGGTGGGCAGGGCCGCTCCTCCGAGATGAAGAGTGGCCGCATGGGCAGGTTCCACTCGGCCTGGCGCCGCACCTCCCGCACGGCCTCGTGGAAGACGTGCTGCACCCGGGCGAAGTCCTGGCACGCTGACACCTCATGGAAGAGGCACCCGAACCTGCTGGCGAGGGACATCCCCTCTGCTGAGGGCACCTGCCTAGTGAGAGGGGAGGGGATGGGTGCACGATCCCTTGGGGCATGGCAGCCACCCAAAAAGGGTGCAGGCAACAGATCCTGCATCCCATGCCTGCTTCCCAAAGAGCACCAGGGTAGCACCTGCTCATCCCTGCCCTGGGACAAGCAGGTACATGAATCCAAAAGAGTTTTGCCTTTCCCAAAATCCCAAAGTAACAGTCTCTTTGTGTCCTTGGGGAATCACACAGCTTCCCTTTCAGGGATGTGTTCCAGGGACCTGGGGGTGGGTATGATGGCAGTGCACTGGGAAGCAGGGAGGAGGAGATGGGGCAGGTCCTTACTGGGGGAGGGGGATACCTCCATCCTGGGAGCACAGGGGTTTCAGCAATGCACGTGACTCAGGGACCCATGGGACCACAGAGCAGCACAAAAGGCCAGAAAAACATATCGGGCACATCCAGTCCTGGCAGTGGGGCTGGGACTAGAGGGCTCCAGGGAAAGGAAGGGCACGTCCAGAGGGGCTCCTCTGGCTCAAGCCGTGCCAGGGATGGTGATGTTGCCTCACCACTCAGCCAAAAAACATCCTACTGAAAATACCAACGGGCTCAAAATAAACACATCACCCCTCGGGCAGGAGAGCAGAAACTTCGGGGATGTAGGAGGATGATGCAAATACTAATGGGGGTGAAAATACTCGTAAAGAAATTGGATGTGGGTTTTGCATCCCAGCTGGAGGGATGGGGGATCTGTGAGCTCTCTCCCACGGGGAACAGGCAGCCTTACCGCGTGCCCGATACCTGTACTGCTCCATGTCCAGCTTGTTTCCCAGCAGGAGCACGGGGCAGCGGCGCTGGCAGCCCTGTGCGTGCAGGGCGAGGACCTCGAGGTAGCGCTGGCAGCCCTCAAAGCTCTTCCTGTCGTCGATGCTGTAGACAACAAGGAAGGCGCTGGCCCAGCACAAGTAGCGCTCACAGTTCCCAGGGCCGTCCTGGGGGTGAGAGGAGCAGCTGAGCCTGCCGTCAGTCGTGGTCCAGCCATGGTCCAGCTGGTCATCACCCCCCAGTGCCTCACCTGGTCAGCTGTGTCCATCACCTTCAACAGCACAGGTTGCTGGTCCACCAGCTCCTCCGAGGAGTAGGTGTCCTCTGCAAGAAGAAGGGTGACTGTGAGGATGGGCTGGCACATCCTGTCTTCTTCAAAGCCAAGCAAAGCCTGGATGCTTGGGACACCATGGAAAAATTTCAGCCCTGATGAGGAGCATCCTCCACCACTGCCTCCCACCTTACTCCTTCCTGAGACAACATTATTTTGAGGGACTGGTGGTGATGTTGCTGGGCAAGCCTGGCTAGGAGCGCTTATTTCTCCCCACGTGCTGCAAGCGTGGGCTCCCATGGGAGAAGGAGGGCAAAGGAGCTTGGCACAACAATCGCTGCACCCAGGGCTTGGCCCTTATCTAAAATCCACAGCCTGGTGAGATAAAGCGAGCTGGGGGCTTGACATGGGACTATTTCCCAATAAATCAAGCAAGAGGAGCAGTCCTTTCTTTTGGAAGGAGGACAGGCAGGGAGAGCCATTGAGCCATTCCCTCAGGACAAAGATGCTTTCTTTGGGCCAACTTTTAACGGATGTGTTTCGGAAAGGTTTTGACGTGGGAAGATGAAACCACATTCCCAAAAATATCCAAGAAAGAAAGGATTTATCCTTCTCTCTAAGAGTCACTGAATTATTAGGGGCTGGAGTTGGTTCCTGGACAAGGTCCATATCTTCCTAATGTCCCCGATAAATCATTTATGGTTCTTCCCCACAGCCTGGAGTCAGGCCTAGGAAAATAGTTATTAATTACTGAAGTGAGTGGAAAAAAAATACCCAGAACTGCTCGCTGCAAAACTCAGCCCCAGCGTTGCCTGCTGTGCACCCGTCCTCGTTCCCTCAGCCCAACAGACATGAGATGCTCCTCAAAGAGCCCCAAGAATTCAGCTTTTGGTTTTTTGGGGGGGTGATGCAAGGAGCCAATGTTCCCTGTGTGACATGCCCCCAGAGAGGGCGCTGCTTTCACCTCTGTTTTCGCAGACAGTTTTGGGTCAAATCCAGCCCTTCTTGTTGTTTTTTATATAATTTTGGGCGGGTTGTTTTTTTGTTCCCCTTACATGCCATATTCATGGGAAACGCAGGAGATGGGAAGGATGCTCCATGGGACGAGAACGTGTCTTACCCAAGTTGGGATCATATTCGCTGATGAACCTCTTGGTTAGAAACTTCACGGTCAGAGCTGCAGGGGGTGAAAGAGGCAGGTGAGGCAGGTGTCCCCTCACGGCACCCCGGCAGCTCCCCGATGCCCTGCCCTGCTCGTGGCTGTGGGTGCACGTCTCACCTGACTTGCCGGCCCCTCTGCACCCCAGGATGGCCACGTTGCACTCAGGGAGGGGTCTCTGGGGTGGCCGCTCGCCGCTGGCTCGGGGTTTGCCGAACATCGAGGACATCCTCGGTCCTGCGGGAGAAAGCGGGAGGACATAGAGCACCCGCTGCCATGCCGGATAGGGACCTTCTCACTGCCTGGCTCGGGGGTGCCCCAGCCTGGGGAAGAGAAGGGCTCAGCAGCACCAGAGTGGGAGATCCTCTCTTTTCCATCCACATCCTGGAGCCAGGCCGGCTGGCATCCTCATCCCACAGTGGCGGCCAGCACCCCACCCAAAGACAGGGACCCCCCCCAACCCCCTACCCAGCCATCACACGCCAGAAAGAGAAGAGAAACGCAGCCTCCCACCTTGAAACCCACGGCCGGAGGGGACGCGGGGTTCTCTGGGAGCGCGGGGCCGGGGGAGCAGCGGCCCCTCCACGGCCGGGGCTGGGATGAATGAGCCAGGCGGAGGCGAGCGCGGCTCCCGCTGCTCGGGCTCCAGCCAAACTCCTTGTAAGGAAAGCTGCCACGCCGCGGGGCTGGACACGCTGCCCCGGCTACCCCGAGGACGGTGCCCCCGGCAGGGCACACGCCGGCACCCCGAGCTCCCCCGGCTTCGGGCAGGGACCCCCGGGCCCGAAACCTGCCGTGCCTCGGCTCGGTGGCCACTTCGCCATGTCCCGGGCACCTTCTTGAGCCCTCAGCTCCTCGCCGTGTCCCCAGCAAGCCTAAGCATGGTCCCTCTGCCCTGGCTGAGGCTGGTGCACTCATCACACCTCCGGCAGGCAGGAGCAGCACCCGGAGCTGCCTGTCCAGCCACCCTGCCCACCACCTGCCCGGCTCCTTCGGATGCAGTTAAGCACAGACACCTTCTGCTGCCGGCAGAGGCTTTCGAGGGAGAAAAAGACTCTTTTCCCACCTAAAAGGCTCGGTCCCAAGAGGAGAAGGGAGCCCGAGGAGTACTCACCAGTGCCCGCACCAATCCATCAGCCGGCACACAGGGGCTCTGAGCCTGAGTAGGTGGCAGAGGCTGAAGTCAGCGTTGTCATGGCGATCACAGCCATTTGGGATAGGGCTCAATGCCCGGGACCACAGGATACGGCCCCTGGACCGGCCCCGAGGGACTGCGGGGGGGCCATAGCCGAGGCTGGAGAGCGAAGGCTGCTCCCTGGCCACGTGGGGCTGCTGCGCCCTTGGGAATATTGCCCGTTAATATAGGCAGGATATTTTTAAACTCTCCCAAAATAGTCTGGGAGTGTGGAAGTCGCTGCAAGCCCCAGGGATGGGGAGGATGTGGATCACAGGGATAACTCCCCTGTGGAAAGCAGAGCCCCTCTGAGGACCTCTGACCCCAGACCCCCTTTGGACACAGGTCTAGGGTGCTTAAAAGCAATTGGAACCAAACATGGTATTTTAAGCTGGGTATCCATGAGGATCAATGATGGTAGTGCAAGTGCAAAACTCTCCTCTCTTAAACTCGGATTTTTGGGGGGAACCTGCCGGGGCCATGACCCTGAGGCAACAGCTTTGCCATCATGCACTGCCCTGAAAGTTTCCAGCTGCTGGGATGAGGGGGTTAAGAGGGGAGCAAACAATAGACCTTCAACGGGATGGGCTGCTCAGGTTAAATTATTCATCAAAACCAAAACACCAGCTGCAAACTAATCACAGGTAGTGATGGGGAGATCCAGGAAGGAGGCCCCCAGGTGAGCCCTGTTGTCAGCCTTCCTTGGCATCCCACGGCAGAGCTGAAATGGGATTTCTAGCCAGAAAAAGCTGTGATTAACATACACAAACAAGTGATGTGCCACAAGTAACGCTTCTCCTCACTGTCAACTTCTGTCAGTAAACAGGGGTTTATCTCTTCCCACAGCCAGGTATTATAGAGAGCTGGACAAGCCCTGAGGCCAGAGGGGAGGTTTTTTGGTGAGAAGAGGTTGCTGCACTTCCTTTTTCTCACCATGAGATCCCAGGTGAAGCACAGGCTGGCTTATGGCTCCTTGCAGCTGCCATGGATATTGCAGATGCTGCTGCTGTGGGGAGGGTCGCAAAGGAAGGCCTCTCCCTGCTCATGGCAAGGCTTGAGGAACAGCCAAGTCCCTTTCCCACAGCTGAGGTGGGTGGCAATGAGATTTGCTGATGTCGTTTACCTCCCTGGGCTGTAAACTCCATGTTTTAAGGGAAAAAAAAAATAGTGTGGCCATATGCTCTTCCCAGCCATGCAAGTGTGCTGCCCTCCCCAGGTTGGGGATCGTTCCTTTAGGGCATTACTAGGAGGATGCCTGGGAGTGGAGAGAATAAAACCTGGTTTCTCCTGAGTGGCTGGGCATTCTCCATGGGATGATCCAGGCACCTCTGCCATGCCCAGCCCTGGCTGGTGACACTGGAACCCTGCCTCAGTTTGGGTGTGCAGCTGAGCCTGGCGGATACCTTTGAAGGGCCCCGGTCATGAGCTCAGCTATCTTTAGCACAAGGTATTTATATTACAAGGCTGCTGGGCAGTGCAGCAAAGGCATCAAAGAGTGGAGAAGGCCGGAGGGGTCTGTGCTGGGCACGAAGGGGCATTGGGTGCTCCCCCACCCCTGAGAGCTGCTCAGGTCCCAGGCGAGAATGACCCCAGAGGAGGGAGGTTCCCAGGCAGGGCCCCCAGAGCGGGTGTGTATCCGGGTGGAGGAGCAGTCATTCTCAGTGGAGAAGACCTTGCTGGTGGAGAGCAGTGAGTACTTCCGTGCCCTCTTCCGCTCAGGCATGAGGGAGAGCACGCAGGAGGAGATCAGGCTGGGGGAGCTGAGTGCAGCCGGGTTCCTTGCTATGCTGCGGGTGCTGGCGGGCGAGAGGCCCATCCTTGGCAGCGAGGAGACCTTCCAGGCAGTGGAATGTGCTGCCTTCCTTCAGGTGAAGCCCTTGGCCAAGTACTTGATCCACTCCATCAACTCTGATAACTGCATCCTGCTGTACCAAGCCGCTGCCATATTCGGCCTCCTGGATCTCTTTCACTGTGCCGCGCTCTACATCAGAGACAGCTACACTGAGCTGGAGGAGTACCTGGACTGCCTCTCTGATGACCTGCTGGCCTATGTGGAAGCCCTCCTACCCAGCACCTTTGTGGCAGTGGGAGCCCACACACCCACCTTCGAATTCTTGGAGGACCTCTCCAGGACCATCTGCTACCTGGACGAGGAGACCAACACATGGAGGACCCTCTCCTGCCTTCCACTGAGTGCCAGCACGTTCCTAGCCGGCATGGCAACCATGGATAATAAGATCTACATCGTGGGTGGTGTCTACGGAGCCAACAAGCAGGTGGTAGAGAGCAGCTTCTGCTACGATGCTGACGCCAACACCTGGAGCGAGTTCCCCAGCCCTCACCAGCTGCGCTACGACGTCAGGCTGGTGGGCCACGAGGGCTACCTCTATGCCATTGGTGGCGAGTATGAGAAGATCTCACTCAAGTCGGTGGAGAGGTACGACCTGGCCTCCAGCACCTGGACATTTGTCTCTGACCTGCCACAGCCGAGCACGGCAGCACCCTGTGCCCAAGCCTTGGGGCAGATCTTTGTTTGCTTGTGGCAGCCACTGGACACCACTGTCATCTACGAGTATGAGACCCAGCAAGACGCATGGCTTCCCGTCACCGAGCTCAAGCGGCACCAGAGCTACGGGCACTGCATGGTGGCCCATCGTGACAACCTCTACGTCATGCGCAACGGCCCCTACGACGACTTCTTGCGTTGTGTCATCGACTGCTTCAACCTGAGATCGCGGCAGTGGAGCGCCCTGCCTGGGCAGTTCATGAACAGCAAGGGAGCCCTCTTCACCGCTGTCGTCAGGGGTGACACCATCTACACCGTCAACAAGATGCTGACGCTCCTCTACTCCGTGGAAGAGGAGACCTGGAAGCAGAAGAAGGAGCGGGCAGGTTTCCCACGCAGCGGCTCCCTGCAGACCTTCCTCCTGCGGCTGCCGAGACGTGACCATGACATCGCGACGTAGCTGATCCCCCATCCCATGTCAGGATGCTCTCCTTGCAAAGGCCTCAGCTCTGCACTCACTGCTCCCCTGGGCTCCTCCCCTCCTCCATGGAGCCGTGCTCAGGACCAGGGATGTATCATGTTGGACCTTGAAGGTGACATCAGACCCTGTCAGAGGGAAAGGGCAGCTGCTGTCTGCCTCTTCCTGCCCTGCAGGGGCACAAAATCCTGTCAGCCATGAGCTCACAAGCCAGCTGCGAGCAGGACGTTGTGGCTTCGGCAGAGGACAGATACCACAGAGGTGCAAACATGGGATTTATTTATTCTAACTGCACTCTGAGGGTGTGCAGCATTCCACCTCCTCTCTGCCTCGATGGGAAATCATTCATTACATGCCAGAATTAAAAGGGAAACTATAGAAAAGCTTCTCATTACTGTGTTTTTCATTACGCTTAGGTTTGGGGTTTCTTTTCCCCCATGCTTCTGAAGGAAAATACCTCCTAACAGGGATCTATGTCAGGACTTGCTCCTGCCCCTGAATGCTTTTTCAGCTGCAGCTCAGTTTCAGAGCCATATGTGGGAGTGCAGTTCCCACGCAGCCCCGCACTCCCCTGGGAATTCTCCGTGGCTGCAGCGGGGTCCTGGGAGAAGGAGGGAAGATGGGGAGTGAAGGAAAGCAGCTCCTGGGCATCAAGTGCTTAATGTGCCAAGGGTTTTCTGGGACCTGGGAAGCATCCATCACCCCCCCAAGCCCCAGCACAGACCCAATAGCAAGTGCTGGCTCTCACTGGAGACTCACTTGAACCAAGTCAGGGTCTTTTGAGGACATGGCAAAGCTTGGAAGTACAGAGGGTGCCAAAAGGAAAGGAGGGGGAGGTAGCAGCACCATTTCATGGTGATACCAGGCTTGCAGAGCTCCACAGCCAGAGGAGCTGTTCCCATTAGATCCCACCACCCAGTGTTGAGGGTTGACAGCCCTCAAGACCAGCTCTGGGGATGGCTGGGGAGCACAGAGCTCCTCTTTGTGACCACAGGGGCCAGGGCAGCAGCAAACCCAAACCCCAGCTCAGCTGGTTTCCCATCCATGGGGCAGGCTTTGGGCTGCCTGTGCTGTCCAGGCCGGGAGGGAGCGGAAGGGAATACCAGCCAGGATGCCTCAAATACTTCCGCTGCTGATCCTCGCCAAGTCTCAGCATTTTCAAAACAGTTCCCGCATTTGAGAATAAACCCACTCAACACAACCACAAACCAAAACAAACCAGAAAACCCCAGCTTGCACCCCCAGCCAGATGGAAAACCACTGGATGCGCCTTGTCCCCATTTGCTCTCTGCCACTGGGCCAGGCCACCACCCTGCTGTCACCCATGAGGGGACTGCTGCCGGTGGAGCTGCAGGTCTGGTGGTGGCACGGGGGAGGCAGGGGACACCAATGGACCTGTCCCAGCTCTGCACTGTGGGCACTGTGAGCACTGTGAGCTGAGCAGTACTGCAGTCCCTGGATGGACTGTTACAGGAACCCATCAAATCAAATCATTGTCCCCTTCCCCCACAAAGCCAATTAACATTTCACATTTTCTTCTCCTGAGAGCAGCACATGGAAACACATTGCTTTAAAACAATTTTAAGTTGAACAAACAGTGTAAACATCCATTAAAATAAAGCTAAAATAATTCTGTTACTAAAATATTTATGTTGGGCTTGTGTGGCCAACCCTAGACTGCAAAACTTGGCAGGCTCACCCCTTCCCTCCAGCTCTGACACCAAGTGATACAACCTCCTCCCCACCTCCACATACTGCTTTTTGACAGTTCAGGGGTTTACAAAGACATTTGTCAACAAAACGCAAAAGGTTTTAAGATTTTAAGTGTAGCACTCAAGGGAAAGTGTGAGTCTTGGCAGGCAGCTGACTATGGTATGGATGCTCCCATGAGCCATTTGTTGCATCCATCAATCCAGACTGTGATCCAGAAAGTAACACAAAATAATTTTAGACACAAAGGGAGGAAAAAAGATACATTTCTTACCTCTGCAAGAAACAATGATCCAGGACCGAGCAAGCCACTAAGGAGGGCGAGAAGCTGCTCAGCCTTTACACAGTGAGTTGGCACGATGCTGCCAATGTGCTTTGCTCCACCAGAATTCAGCACCACTGGCACCAGCACAGCACCCTTATCTTCCCCTTTCCATCCTCACGGTGTTTGCTCTGCCAAAGATCACAGTTCGAGGCGATGCGATCTGCCTAATCACGGTTTAACCTTTTGCAAGTCTCGTTTTTAAGGTGACATCATCTTGGCAAGGGGGAATGTAAGGAAAAGCTGTCTGTAGATGGACTTGCCTTATAAGGGCCGTATCAAAAATAAAACCTTGTATAACCAAGGGAAAGCAGGAGGAAAAACAGGGCTGGGAGTTCCAAGAAGAGCCTGTGAGCTACCCAGGAATATCTGCCTGGGACATACAAGGTGCCACATTTTCCATTTCAATGCCATTAAAGAAGACCAGGAATAAAGCATCCTTGGGGATGGATGGGTCAACTCCCCCAAAACCTGGATGCCAAGTTTCCTTGTTGCATCCAGGCAAGAATGAAGGCAGCCATGGACAGCTGTACCTTCCTGTTGTTGTCTGGCACCTGCCTGGAGATACAGGGAGAAGGGACATGGTGTTTTACCTTGATGGCAGTACATCGAACTGGGAGATTGTTTGGAAGGATACAATGGAAAAATGGTACTAATACAACTAAGAATTTTCTCTGCTGGATTGTGCCAGTTGGCATCCTGACAGAAAAAGGCACAAGCGTTGCAGAAGAACCTCCCCAAACATCTTTACTCAAAGAAATTACATCTGTATCTAATTCAGAGGAAAATAACATACTTTATATGAAAACACTGTCCACTGTTCCGCTGCCAAGCCAAGACACACATCCTGTACAGTGATCCGAATCTCCCATTCTTTGTCATTCAGTTACATACAGAAATTCCCTTGGGCATCCAGATGTTCCTGATGCTGACATTCATGCTTAACTTCATTTGGAGCCACTGTCTTCACAGTTTAGAGAAGCATCCCCTGAATTTTCCTGATTTGGGCAGAGCATGAGAGCAGTGAGCAGTTCCCCATCTCTATTCTCATTTCATGAAATTGCCTGAGGACAAACCTTTGCCTCCACCACTTTTCATTGCACTGGATAAACCTCATGTATTTCAGAGCAAGGGCAGCCTGTTTTCTTTCCTTACCCAAATGGAACTGTGTATTTTTCTCACATTTCTGATTTAAAAGGAGAAGCTAATGCGATCAAAGTGGATTTCAATTACAAAATTCAACCATGACTAAGTCAGCTGAGACTCTTCCCAAGCCAGGACCAACACATGTTCCTGCAGGAGCCTTCAGATTTTAGGAAAACAATTTCTTCTGTTGATTTATATAATCTCTTAAGAATCCCCATTTGATTGTAGCTGAAAACATGACACCCATCATCCCAGGTGGAGGGAGAACACTATGGTTTGGTTTGGGTTTTGCAAAAATCTAAGCCGAAGGCGGTTTGGATCTTCTTTCATCTAATCTGAACAGCTGAGATGATCAAGGGTGGGGATGCGTGGGTGAGGAGATAAACATTCCTGCTATGCAGTCAATGCCTGAATGACAAACACTCTTATGATGGATGTCCATAAAATGAGACACCAAGGCAGAGATGTGAAGGTCTGTGTCTGGTACTTCAGGGGTGGGGATGGAGCAGCAGAATCACCTGAGTCCTTCTGGTCTGGTGTGGAGAGGGGAAGCTGTGACTGCTCCAGGATGCTGCTCAGTGGGTTTTCATCACAAGTTCTTCCAGCGCCCTCTCCCTCTGATTCCCACAAAGCAAAAGAACTTCTTTGATTTCATTTTGCTGGAAGCCCATATCATTAAACTGAGCCAACAGATGCAAGAATTCAGCTGCCTGGAGGAAGAAGGAGGAGAGAGGAGTGATGTTATCATGGGATGGATGTATCATGGGGTTGCAGCAGAAGCAGTACTGCGGGACAAGGCTGCAGCCAGAAGATCTGGCTGGGTTGTATCACCATGACAGCAGATCAAGGGCACACATATCCCTGCTAGCATTGAAACTTCTTAAATAAGAAACATTTAATAAAGTCAGCCTCTAGCTTCACTTATTCCTTATAACGTTTATATAAATTCCATGCAGTGTTTGTCTGTATTATAAAGAGAGCAGGGAATGGCAGTGAGCACAGCTGGAATTCATTTGTCCTGGTCCCTGCCTTGCTCAGACTGGGCCCCAGTGCCACAACATCACCCAGAGCTGTGTCCTCTGTAAATAAACCCTTCCCTGACACCAAGACCCGGGCGTCCTCTCACTGCCACTGCCCTAAGGAGCTCCACGGCAATCCTACAGGCATCGGCACCCTGGAAAACAGTGCCAGCCCAGATTTCATGCAGTTCTACCTCCCCAGACTCTTCATCACCCCCAGGGGGAGACTGATGAGGGAGACAATGGTTCTCCTCCCTGGGGGTAGAAGGGAGAGCTGGCAGGGCAGGAGAGAGCATGAGTGCTGGTGGGCTCAGGACAGGGGATTCCCTGTCCAGGAGCTGAGTGAGAATCATGCTGCACAACAGGGTGAGAGGAAGGGCGGAGAAGAGTGAAGGAGCAGGTGTCCTCCCCCAGGGGTCCTTATGGTGACACTGCCCCAGAGGTCTGACCCTCCAGGAGGCTGCAGGAGGGGCTGTGGAGGCAGAGGGAAGTGCGCAGCCCACTGGAAAAGAGAGCCTGGAGGACACAGCACAAAGTGCTGGGCTGTGCCATCCCATTCTGACCTTTTTCTCAGAGTACTGGAACATTTCCATGGCTTCCTCCACCTGCCCTTCCTCATAGCCCTGCTTCAGCAGCCGGTCACAGGCACCCAGGTAGCTCAGGAACTGCAGGGGAAGACAGTCAGGTTAATCCAGCCTTGCAGGCATGGGGAGCAAGACCAGTCAGGAGCCCCCTTGCCACCTCCCAGGGACACACCATGGGGGGACATGAGCCACCACCATCCTGCTGGTTCCCATCTAATGCTCAGCCAGGGTGGTCTGTCTATCTGCAAGATTCCCCGTGGGAGACAACATCTTGGTCCCCCTTCACCCTCCCAGGGTGGGAATGGGAACAAGGTGGAGGGAGGACAAGGAGGAAACCAGATATGCAAACATCTGAGATGCAGAGCAATGGCCTCCAGGCTGCAGGGTGAGGCAGAGCCTGTCCCGGTGGGATGACTTTGCTCAGCTGCCCCGTATCTCTTTGATGTGACGGGGTTCAGGCACCCGTGGGTTTGTTCCAGGGTCCGAGTGCAAAACCCACCCCAGGGGAGACCTGTGTGCTGTCATTACTGAAAGTAAACAGTTAGTTTTGGCTTTCCTTGTTGTTCTTGGAGTGCTGACAGCACAATTCCCAGCAGCATCTTTTAAATACCGCGAGAATCACTCACTGTCCAAAAACATATGGGACAGGCAATAATAAATGAGCTATACAATAGCAGGGGGAATAAAAACATCCCACAGGTCTCTCTGAAGCTTCTCGATCCAAGGAGAAGCTGATTCATCTCTCCCCAGATCCACCAGCGCGCAGACCTCCACCCTCCCCAGCACTGCCATAGACATGGAGAAGGACTCAGTGAAAGGCCATAAAACATATGAAAAAGACAAAAAAGTCTCTCAAACATTGATTTGATCTATTTTGGCTGAACAGTTGAGTAGGAATTTTCAGAAATGTCAGCCTTAAGGAGCCCAGTAACTCAGAAAGGAGACACTGGTCATTGGCATTCCTCACCTGATATTATTTCCCTCATCATTGCTGTATTTTCCTCCCCTGTTGTGGCAGAACAGCCACTCACCCACAGCATAACACAGACAATCCTGGCAGCCTGGTCAAGCTCAGCACGAAATCAGTGCCTTTGTCAACTCAATGTTTTTTATCGCTAAAAATACATATAGATCTCCTCAAGACTAAACAAAAAGATTTTTTTTAACACCGACCAGCTGCAGCCTTTGTCATGTCTCAGTCCATATGTACATTGAGGACTCCATGGATCAATGATGCATTTTGAATTGATCAATGATCATTGATCAAAATGCAATCGTGCCTTTTTGGCCATGACATCCTACATGATGAACCTCTGGCATGCTGAGGCAACTGGTCCTGCTTGAGCCTTTCAGAGAAGCTCTTCCACCAAAATTCGGAAAGCATTGCTTCTAAAGAAGGCTACAAAAGGCCTTGCCTTCTCTACCAGGGTGGGCTCTGCCAGTTTCACGGCAAGGAAGTTGAGCAATTTTTGGCTACCATCTGGTACTTCAATCAATCCTCACAATTGAAGTAGTCATTGTCACACATCAAAACCTCACTTATCACCACCAAGTAACAAAGAACACCCATGGGTCTTCTTTTTAACTTCAGCTGGAACATATTTTCCAGGAAGATTTAGACTAATTTGGTAGTTTGGTACTTGTAAGAGATGCATGAAGGGTCAGGCTTTATCTTGGCTGCATTGGGCATAAATGGAAAAGATGGGAACTGCCGGTGAAGAAGGCATGGGATAGAAAGCAGACCTTGTCTTTTGGTGCAGTAATCTCCAAGGGAATGGGAGTCCCTGTGTTTATACGGAAGGGAGCAGGCTGTACCCATTTCCAACCTTAATAAGATGCACTGTTTCTTCATTTTGAAGCCAGCAGGTGCTACAAGACACCCTTGTATGGCTCTATGAAACAACATGGGCTGGGCTCTGCCCATCTCTCTGTACCTAGATGAAACCTCTATCGATTGAAGACATAAAGCTTCTCTTCCCACCTCAGCTCACCTGAAACTCCAGCAAGCTCTAGGCAGCTGGTCCAGCCAGGGTGAGTAAGGAGGGAGCCGGAAGCTGCAGGATGACTCAGCCACAGAGCAGCTCCGTGTGCCGGCCAGGCGGGTGAGAGCTGGCCCATGCAGCAGAGGCAGCTCCCAGGGGAATGAGACGGAGACTGGCAGCCGGCAGTGGCTGCTCGGCACTGTGCCTGCTCGGCACTGTGCCTGCTCATGCCCTGCCAGAATCTGCTCCTGCTCCCTGGTTTGACAACCCCATGGATATCCCTCTTGCTCAGCTGTGATTAAGACCTGCAAGAGCTACTTGGATAATTTAGCCCTAAAATCCTCTGCTGGGATGGGCAGGTCCAGCCCCAAGTTTGCCAAGGGAGTCAGAGCCAGCAGCTTCCCTCTTGTCATGGATGCTCTGAGCCCACCTGGACCATTGTGACATTTGTCTGGACAAGCAGAGATATTGGGAATAAGGATGCAGTACAGCAGGCAGGGATGTACTCACATACTAGGGGTAGGAAGAGGCTGCATGTTAAATAGTTTTAATAAATTCCAGGTTATAGTGGGTTCCTCAGGAAAAGAGCTCTGGGAACCCGCTGCAATGCTTGTATGGATTCCCTGCTTGCTCCAACACAGAGAAGTTGTGTTTTGGAGAGAGCCCAACCAAATCTCCAAGGTATTCCTACAGTCCCGCTCTGGCAGGATGAGCCATGGCAATAATCACACTAATCCAACAGCTGGGAAAAATGATGTGCAAAAAGTTTCCATATATGGGGACAAAATTTGTACCTCAAAAGGACATGATGCTTCACACAACAGATTGAGCAGATAACAAAACCAGCCATGAATATGTGCTGAAAAGCTGAGGGCGACTCATTGCTATTTTATTACAGCAAAAGTGTAATCTCATGGAAAACGCTGTCAGCTGTGGTCTGACACCAAAGTGGAAAGCCAATGCTATCAAAAATCCACCCCAAAGAAGACAGCCATCCCTTTCTCCATGAAAATCAAGTTTTCCTTTACCACATTTTCTCACAGTGCTGTGCCAGCTCCACCAACCTGACTTAAGCTTTGCCTTCCAGTCTTCTGGAGGGTGAGGATGGCTTTGTGGGTGGGGTAGCCCAGGGCTATGACTGGCTCAATGAGGTCTCGCTCCTCTTGGCTCAGTGCAGAGAGCAGGTCAGCCGAGGAATCCGGCTGGGATCTGTGGGAGCTGAGAGGTCGTCCAGGTGTGGAGGGAGGGGGGAGGCAAGTGTAGGGGCTGAGGGACTGCAAGGAAAAAACAGATGGTCTTATTGCTCCAGGTCATGGAATGAGGTGAAACAACCCAGGTTGAGGCAATGCTTCTGAATGACGGTGGTCACCTTGCTCTCTTCAGAAGAGGAAAATTCCCGTACAAGGAACATCAAATGGGCATCAAATGAGACTGGACTTAATTAAATCCAGGCTCAGCTATAGATACAGGTCAGAGAAGAGTGCTCAGGCTGGGTGTTGTACAAATACACAGGCATTTAATCTTTCCTTAATTACTCCATGTCAAATGCAACTGCATATAAATAACCTGGTCATTCATGTGTCTGATGGCTTTATTGCAGGTTTTCAGTAATTCATCTCCTAAATCTCTCAAGCAGCTGGATTAGATGCAATTTCTTAAAAGCAGGGTGCAATTCAGATTTAAGGTGACAGAGTATTATTTACTCCATCCTTTCACATCACTGTCTCTATCACTAAATGATCCGTATTTCTAGTAGGACTATGAAGTCCAAAGTTTCCTAGAAAAGACATAATGACCGTAAGGGGACATTTTCCTGTAAACCCCACTTACATCTGTTAGAACAGAATAATGTAGCAAAAAGAGGACAAAACCCCTGTATTTCACTCTTTTTTTAGTGTTTCAATTGAAAATCAGATTAGACCCTGCTTGGGAAAAACACGGATGTTTTGGACAGAACAAGTAAATGTGCACCCAGAAAGCTTCTTTCAACCTCAGTGAAAAAATCAAACCCTTTCTTCACGTCTTGTGAAAACTTCAGCAATTCCTCACGGGTCCAGTGTTTCCGAAGCCCCATTTTGGTTCCTTTTTGCTGGCCAGCCCCCACCAAATGAGACCAATTCGATGCCCTCCACCTCCCTCCTCTCGCAGCAATGAACAAAGAGCCACCAAAGGAGGCTGCTCACCGGTACTGTGGGCTTGTGCCGCTTGATGGGAGGGATCGGCGCGGCTGTGGCTGGAGGAGTTGGCACAAAGGTTCCCACCTGGGACATGTCCGGACCTGGCCCATACTTGACGCTGCGGTTGGTGCCGGGACACTGGGGGAGCAGCCGTGGCACCGGGATCCCCCTGCTTCCTGTGGCAACTCTGTTCAAAGGATGCACCAAAGCAGCCAGCTTCCTCCTGGCGGCTTCCAGCTCGTTCTTCATGTTGTTAAATATCACCATGCTTCTTCTCTGCTTGCTGGGGTCTGGGCTGGCTGGGCTGTGGATATTGTTCTCTGGCGAGGGCTCCAGCAAGCCAGGCGATGTCTTTGGTCGGGTCTGGTTAAAGGCAGGACGCGAAGACACACTTCGCCCAGTGCTTCTCCTGGAGAGGAGCCTTTCATCCTTGTCATTCTCTTCCCAAGAGGTTGAGGAGTACTCATCATCCGAGTACTCACCCTCCTCTGAGTGCCAGGTGTCACTCTCGGTGTCGGACAGAGCCGCCCTGCCCTTGGCGTGCCCGTAGGAGCTGTCGGCAGCGCTCAGGCTGATGGAGCGCCGCACGGCCCCGTCCCGACCCCGCCCCCCGTAGTTGTCGGCGGGGTCCACCAGCAGCAGCCAGCACGGGGGAGCTGTGGGGACGACTTCGGAGGTGACCCGGTGCCGGGAGGTTTGCTGCTGAGAGGCCACCTCCACCCAGTACAGCACTTTCCTTTCCAGCGAGAAGTCGTGCTGCGAAAGAGCGAAAGCCAGCTGGTGAGGACATGTGAAACCAGACCACGTGGCAGGGAGCAAACCATGCACTCCACGAGGCATCTTAAGGGCTGCAGCCTTCCCATATCAGCTCCTATTTCCCTGAACATTAAGGTTGGCTGTAGGACTGGGCAGTGCCAGCCTCATCTCTATAGGGAATCCCCAAATTTATACTTGAAAACAGTCTATCTATGAAGTCATTACTATTGTGAGTTGCACCTACAATTCTTTGGAAAAGTATTTTATGCTTGGAGGTGTTTGTGTCGCTTTGACTGCTGTGGAAGATAGGAGGGTGCAGACAGGAGAAGTGGGCATCCCAGTTTTAGGCACCTGCAGAGAGGCACCGCATCCAGCCACAGGCTGCCCCCAGGATGGTGGCAGAGCTCGTTTGTGACCCTCATCAGCAGTGCTTGGCAGAGACACTTCAGGCACATGGTCTAGGGAAGGTGCCACCTCGGGCAGAAACAGAACCAGCCATGGGATTCTCTAGTGGCGCCAGGGGCTCAGCTGGTCCCCAAACAGAGTTGTCATTTCCACATAGTTCAGCTTAAAATATAAGTGTGTTTGTGACTGAAATCTGAGGGTTTTCCTGGAACAAACAAGCCTTGCCCGTCCCAGAGCTCTCCAAACAAGGTCTCCTCCTGACAGGCAGGCAAGTACATTCACAGCCCAGGAATGCTGTTTTTACTGCTCCTGCCACTTGGGTCAGCTGTGGACCCAAATCAGCCTCCCTGAGGAAAACACCCCCACATCCCTCCAGAAGGATCAGCCTGAACCAGCAGCACAATGACTTGGCCTCAGAGGGGAGCATCAAATCATCCCCAAGTAGGGAGAAACACAGGGTATTTTTATAAATATATATATATTTATATATATAAAAAAAATGTATATGCTGCCAGCACAGGCAGTGTTGCCTGCTTATAGCTGGTAGATTTATTGGTAAATATTTAATAAATATTATTAATAAAAGAGACAGTGGTAACTCCAGAGTAGAAAACAACCCTGGAGCAGAGCCTGAAGTTTGTCCTCCTATCCCAGAAAGACCTAACCCACCTGCTTGGAAAGGATTTTTAAAAAGCAACCCCAAACCAACCCCATCGTCACCGCCACATACCACAAATCATCCTCACCTCCTCCCAATACTGCTGCAAACCAGAAAATGAAGAGGAGATCAGTTAAGAGGTTTCCCTTCCCTTCTTTCATAAGAGAACACTGCTGACATCCTTTTGAGCATCCCCCAGCAGTGACCCGGGTGTGGACTCACCATGGTGCTCATGAGGATGTCGGTGCAGTCAGGGAGCTCAATGTCCGGGGCAGTGATTAAAGTGATTTCTCCCTCTGAGTCCCCATCGAGGCTCATGGCCGTCCGGAAGGGAACTTCATCCAGGTAGTTCATTGGTGCTGCCTGATTTCTTGCTGCTGGAGGAAGGGAAACAGAAACTGTAAAAGGGAGGACTAGCATCTCTTAAGTTGGGTGGAAGGAGAGAAAGATGAGCTGTTTCAAGTGCCAGCTGGGTAAAAACAGATTGGCAAAATCTTGATTACTGACATCAGGAAGCTTTGTTTGAACTAACCTTTGCTATTCTCAGCTTGAGCCAGCAGGACCTGACCAAGCTTATGGCTTCCTTTGGCAGAGATCCTGACCATTTTTCTTCTCCGTGCCTGCCCTGCTGCTTCCCATCCCTCCTGTCTCTCCCCCTCCCTCTGGTGCCATCGCATGGTCCCTTCCCCAAGCTGGGGACAGATTGAGCACTTTTTCCAATTACAGAGGGAGAAAGCACAGCCAAGGAGGACGCCTTGCAGGTCTCCCCTGTCTGTGCAACCTGTAGTGACAGAGCTCATGCACGCAGCCTCGTGTTGCTAAGCCATCCCATGGAACATCCTGAGGGAGCTGGGGTGAGGGCATCCCTTCCAGCACTGCAGCTGCCAACTGGGAGCCAGGCAAGGAGGCTGGTGCATCAGGCAAGCTTGGGAATTAGGGGGATGTCAAACAAGCCATTTTTAAGATTAGCTTTTAGGAACCATGCATTCAATTTAAGTGTGGTGATGGTTTTAGATCAGGAATTGCAGGGGAGAGAAAAATTGCTGGTGAACTGGGAATGGTGTCAGGGAAAATATTACTGCAGTAGTGTCACCATCAGGTCTCCATAAATGTCTCCGTTTAGTAAAAAGCCATTACTTGGTGCATGAAGCCTCGAGCTTTCAGCTTCCCAGTGATGAGAGTGTGTAAAATAATTTCTTTTATAGATTATAAACTGTTAGGATCTGGTAGCCAGTCTTCCACTGAGTTCTGGTACTGGCAGTATGTGCCTGCTCATCCCAAAGTCCTCAGCACTCATCCTCAGGTCACACAGTAAATATGTATGTGACATCCCTAAGTGCTTTTCCCAATTACTTTTTTCCTTTAAAAACAAACAGCTTCTATGACAACAAGGATAAACATTCCACTAAAAGAAAATGTGCAGAAGAATATACACAAGGATGACAAAACTGCCTGTTTAATGCAAAAATAAGAGTCTATAATGGGAGATGGGTAGTTTCAGGGTAGTTTCCTGTGTTGGCAAAGGACTCACAAAGAGCTTCCAGGCCAGAGAAAGTGACACACACAGTCAATATGTACAATCGCTCGGTGCAACTCAGCTGGTTGTACCAGAATGACAACAGGGCTGTCACTTTGCCTGCTTACGCCAGGAGCCTTTAATACCTCTGCACAAGCAGAACCCCTAATGAGCTTTGTGCTCCTGCACACGTCCTGCCACTAACATGCGACACAGGCAACGTGTTGGGGTCCCACATGGAGCCAGTCCATCTGCTCAGCTTAAGAGGGCTCAGCCTAAGGAACAATCCACGTCAGCACTGACAAAGGTGACGCCTGAAAACATTTGTAAGCGAAGCCACCTTCCCTCAGCTTTCTGCTACTCCTTGAGCAGCTCCTGCATGCAAGGGGGACAGACCTTCCCTGCAGCTTGAGCTGTAAACCGGCTCTTCTCAAAATCCCAGGGTGCTGAGGAAAGGAGTGTCTCAGCATCTGTCACCAGAATGGCTCCACTCAGATTCAAATTATACTTTAAGGGATTGGAATGGGTAGTGAGTGTGTCTGAAGCCACGATTAAGAAAATATGAGGAGATGATGGTACTGTACCTCGCTGTATTTCACTGCTTAAATACTGTGCTCTAAGAAAGGCTCCCACAAGTGTTAATTCCCAAAACCACAGTTTAGAAAACGAGAAGTACTTTGGGGCAGGAGCAATGACAACAAAAATGCTACTAGAAAAGGATAAGAGGGTCAGTTATAAACACCAACTCCCACCAGAAGGGAACTCCTACAAGGGCTCTGACCTCATGTTCTCCACACCAGTCCTGCCCACTTCCACACTGCAGACACCCACCAGTGCACAAACCAGTTCACATCAGGAAGAGGATGTGCCTAAACAGCAGGAGAAACCTGACCTGCACTAGGACCAGGGGAGGAATAGGATACAGATGAGGCTTGGAAACTCACAGCCAACCCCTCTCTTCTGGGCTACACTAATTTTTTTAAAACTTAAAACCAGTGGGAAATATTATACTCAGAAAAATGGGAATCAAGTCTGAACACACTTTTAAAATTAATACCCTGTGTCCATGTATTTTATGAGTTGAGATTTTAAACATTCCTCCCCATCTGTGGCTTCAACAACTTCCTCACTAAAGCTATTAAAAATTTAATGCAGATGTTGTTAGACAGGAGCAAATACACAGAACAAACCACAGAACACACCTAAAGGTAGGTCCTCCCCTGCCATTTTCAAGCCCTATGTTTATTAGCAATATGAAACTGTCCTTACCGTCAGATGAACTCATGGAGCTCTCCTCGCACGGCAGGGAGAACACGGCTGCTGCTTTGCTGCCTCCTTATCTCCTGCTCAGCTCTTTAAATTCCTGCAGTGTCAGACAAGCAGCTGACTTGGACAGCTTTAAGATAATCGTAGCTTAAGCGGTTGGCCTGTTCCATCAGACATGCTGATGGGATAAGGAGCCTAATTGTTTAAGCAGAGCATCCTCTGGTCACAAAGCTGCCTGAACTGAAAGTGTTTGGTTTGTATTGGTTTTATGCGGTTGTTTTTATTTTTATATTTGAACTTCTGTGTTTTCATCAGGGAAGACTCCCCAGGATCTGACTCAGCCTTAGGTCTGGAGTAATGAGATGCTGGAAGTGACATTAGGGCTGGGAGGATATAGGGAAGAGCAAATCAGAATGACACCTGCAGAGGACTTCATGGCAATCTGTATTTTGGGGTGCTACAGGTGAGCAAGAGTTGCAAACTTCCGCACTCATGTTCTATCAGAAACTACTAGTTCATGTCTCTTACTGACAGAAACCAGTGCAAAGGTTCAGCCAGGACACTACTAACATTACACCTAAGGCCCAAGTATTGAATTTAGGCAATGACGTGCATGAATTACGCACTGTTGTGATGCCAAGAGGCAAAGCACTGGAGAGATTAATTCCATTCCCACACACTGGGGTTAAGCAAGAATAAGGACTGCTTTGGAAAGGTGCCACAGCAATCTGTGTACAACAGCAAAGCTCCAAATCCATATGGCCCCGCACAGTTACAAGCAAACTGTCCAGAACATGGAAAGCTTTGACATCAGATGCCTCTGTCACCTTGCAGGAGGGAGAAGTTCCTTCACACAAACCTTTTCCCAACAATTCTCTCCTCGTTGGAGTCATATTTGATGCCAAGTACTCAAACAAATCTCTCCCCCGGCGTGAAAATGCTTTAAACAAAAAACCAAAAATCCCTTTTTCTCTATTTGTTCTGTACAAAAAAAAACAACTTACAAAATAAAACTGTGGTTTTAAATCAAATATTATAGACATGACGTGTCCCTATACAAAAATATCTATATAGGCAAAACACTTACAGTAGGTTAGACTTCAGATTTTATTATTTTTTTTTCCAGCAGGCTTATTCATCAAATTTGTATTTAGTCACATGGCTATGTGACCTATTTCACCACAACTGGGAATTTTTTCCATGTTTTCGTATCAGTTTTAGTCCACAAAAGTAAAATGTCAACAGCTGCTTTAATCAACCTTGAAAACTCTGTCTTGTTTGTACTTCAGAATTCGTTTAAACTTGTAATAGGTTTGTCTCTACACTCAAAAATACAGGAACTATTTTGACAGTGATGCTTGACATGCTTCATTTAAGAAGAAAAACATGTTTACTAATGATCTCTTCTTTTTTTTTAATTTCTTCATTTCTGAAGTTTTCATCATCCTTTATAAAGATAAAAGCCACTAAAAATAGGAAGTTAATACTGGCACAAATACACTATCAGCAATGTTCCTTTATTAAGATTGAGATTTAACAAGAACTCGCAGTGGTATTGTAATTCCACACCACGAGAGGCCTGGCAGCTCTGGGATTGCTCAGCTATCTCCCTGCACAGTCAATCAGCAAAAACAATTCTTAAACTTTTTTTCAAGACGTTCTAGTAAAGACATTCCAGTACCTGGCTGCCAAAAGAGAGGATGAGACTTCCTCTTTGGATCCTCTCATATTTACAGATGTAATTGTAACAAAGCAGTCCTCCAAAGTTAAAATAATTTATAACTAAATTATCTGACAGCAGTGGCCCAAGTGTCATTGGTGGGGAGACTCGGGAGAACCCATCCTGGAGGGATGCAGCTTCCTTCGGGGTGGTCAGCTGGCACCAAGTACTGATCCCATTCATGCCTTTAACAGAGAGAGCATTGTTTGAGAGGAGAGCTGGGATTTATTTGGTGGTAAGATTTATTATATACCCACACAGATGTTACTGATCAATACAAAACCCTCTATAATTGTACCCTTAAACTTGTTTTTCAAAAGACAAATGTGAAAATTCAATGTTCTGGTGTTAAATGGAATGGTCATGATGGAAGTGCACTCTGCCTCACACGAGCATCTGTTGGATATGACTCAAGCAAGAAACTTGAAAAAAACAGAACAAACCATTGCATAACCATATTTAGAAGCTGACAAACCAAAAGGGGCACTGAATTTATAATTGCAGAAAACAGTGTTTGTCATCTCTGATAATTAAATTCTTTCTTTGGTTTTACCTGATCTGGATTAGAGCTGCTACAGAATGTTCAGCTTGTAAGTAGTAGTCTCTGAAAGGCTGCAGTAGATGGGCGAGCGGGAATTCAGCTGTGAAAACACAGACACAGAAACTGTTTAATAATCCGGAAAAACCTTCCATTCTAGTGAGTGTCAGAAGCCCCAAATTTGCCAAATCATTTGCTACTGCCCAGCTGTAACCTGAAATCAGGTCCCTAAGTAATATATGAAGGACTGTTTACATGTTACGCATTTCCTGGTCTGTACCACAGCTGTCAGAGGAAAGCCAAGACTAGCAAAACTTTTCCTCACTCCACCCTCTAAATATGAGGAACATATGGACACTGAATCTTTACAGATTACCTGAGTCACACTTACCAAAGCACCAGACTAAAGCATCTATTGGGTTCTGGAAGTCTTCAATCTATTCTGTTTACTCTCACTTCAGTTTAATCTACAACCTCTTCTTGCAAAAACTGTGAAACCAGCTTGAGATGTACTGCAGTCCATGTTGAAGAGCTCAACAGTACCTCTTACACCACAGGTGTTAACAGCACTATGTTTATCCCCCGTTCTCAGACCATAAATTACTCCAGTGGATGATCCCTTTCTCAACTAGATCTGTGCCTGCATTTCAAATCCAGTATCTGTGAGATGGGGATGTGGTGTGGAAAAACACTGTTAAGAACAGCATGCAAAATTCACCTGGATCCCCAAACAGCTTGGAATCCATTTCCAGTTTCTGCTGTAGTAGTTTTTCCCTTTCCTTCTTCTGTTTCTTTTCCATTTCCCTCTTCCTTTCCTCCTCCTGTTCTCCCTCCAGCATAACCCTTAATGCTCTTTCCTCAGCTTCATACAGTTCTGTGCGAGTTTTGAGCAATGTTTTGAGACTCTCCACCTGATTTTCAAATGCTTCATCTGCTGAGGGGGGTGGACAGACACCTGAAAAAAGAGAAGTGATTTTAAGTTTTCGTATTCAGAAGGGGGTTTGTTACCAGACTTGAGAGCAGGGCTGGCAGAATCTCAGAGGAACATGAGCTTAATCTTGTTAACAGATGGAATTCTTACTGGAATAATCCTTCTTCTAGAAAGAGCTTGGAAACATAGGAACACAAACACTGAATTCAGCATTTCGTACCTATTCTTGTAATTAAAATCACAATAAAGAGACAGCTTTTTGAAGCTGCACCTTGCTAGTCAGCACAGGGCACCCTCATCTTATTTCCTGTGTGTGCAACTTAAAAAGTTTGGATCAATCTTGTAATTAACCTTTCCTGGCAGCGGCCTCTTTTCTCAGTTTCCGAAGCTTTTCCAACCCGCGCAGGATGTCCATCATCCTCTTTGTGTCCGCTTGTTTCTTCCGGACTTCAGACAGGACACTGTCAGCAGCAGCCTTCAGCTCTCGTTCCTATGAAAGGAAGGAAAAAACCAGACAAGATGCGTGAAATATCCCTCGAAGACAAGAATCAAATGGTATTTTCAGAGATTAGCAAAGCACCGGAGAGCAGAGTGACTTCATAGTAACAGCAACAAGTCAAGTCAACCATCCAGCCTTGCCTTTTTATGAAAAAAAGGCTAAAACACACAGAGTTCAGAAAACAAAAAAGAATGCTGTGGGACTCATACATTTGGGCTGAATCATGGAATTGTTAAGGCTGGAAAAGATCATCAAGTCCAACTGTCAACGCAGCACCACCACAATGTTCACCACTAAACCATGTCCTCAAGTGCTACATCCACACATTTTTGAACACTTCCTAGATGGTTTATGAATTATGAAAGCCTGAGAGCCTTAATCACAGAAATTTAGGGAAAATATTTAACAATAAACAGAAACCATCCCAATTCCACAGTTCTGCAATTAAAGACCATTAACCTGCCACAGTCTGACCACAAACCCTTCCCCAGCAGCTGCTCTGGACCATTCCAGCAGCAAACCAGCAGAAAGGGAGCTCTTTAGCCAAAAACCAACAGAAAGGTGCCTACAGCACTTCCCAACAAGTCTAATTTAAGGTGCTTTTTTTTGCTTTGGAGATGTTTTACTTCCTGATGAGATCAAAAAGCTTGCAAACCACAAGCTTTAGAAGGATGAAAGCAGAAGGCAAGGCTGATGGATACTGAAACAGCACTGACCACCACAGGGTAGCTGTGAGCTGTATGGATAGGCTGACATTGGGGACCAGAGAGGAAAACTTCCAAGAATTCAGAAACAACTCAAACCCCGATTTCATGTCAAGGTCTAGAATATGATGGCAAAACCGAGATGCCCAAGACTTCTAAGGAAGAAGCAGGACTGCAGGCTTTGGAAACAGCACGTCTCTCAGCATGCTGAAGTCATGCAGCACCTCGGTGGCACCCACTGAAGCGCGGGGGTCAAAGCCAGGTGCGGGGCAGGCACAGCTCGCCGTGACCCCGTTACCGGCAGGTCAACCGATTTCCACTGCGCTGTCCTGGAGCCCCGAGGAGAGGCAGGACCAGGCACTCGGGACCGTACCCGGTTCTTCTCCTCCACCTCCTGGAT
>VZTI01000687.1:1981479-1995253 GCA_013397865.1 Struthidea cinerea | reverse complement strand
CGGCTGCGCCATGATGCCGCCACAACCCTCAGCGCGGCGCCATGATGCCGCCTCAGCTCCCGCCCAGCACAGCGCCACAGCGCCGCCTGGCGGCTGGGAGGACCCGTCCCGCCCGCCTCTCGCCCCACTTAAAAAATTAAGTTTCAGAAACTACTCCTAAAACTTAAAATATGTGGGGATGGCGTCAGGGACGACAACTCTCCGCTGCTTGAATATTCGCTTTTATTCAAACGCCAGAGGTGAAGTACAAACTGTAGTTACACAGCAGTTTTGTTTCCTTAAAAACAGTTCTTGGTTACAGAATTCCAAACAACTTTCAAAACTAAGTTGTTGAACAGTTTCACCTAAAATGTCTTGGTTTTTTCTATCTGTTTAAAAAAGGATTTAAATTAAAGGATTCAGAATTAAAAGCTGTTATATTTTTTCACTCTACAAGAAGGAAAGTGAGGATGCAGTTACAGATAGTTCACCGCAGATTCCCATTTCAAAGGGACCAAGCTTCTAGAAATATCCTCAACACCAAACACAGCTTTCTCTGAATCATTAGTGGGTCATTTAACCTGAAAAAATCTGAAATCCCACGGGAAGTATCTGTTGCACCTGGCTACATGTCATACTGCTGCTAGGGAAGAACACAAGTATTACATAAAATTTACATGACAAAAATTAATGACAAAAATAGGGTCAATAGATTTTCCTGTCCTAAAACATCCACTAGACTGAAAAGAAGGATGAAAGTTTTATTTAAATAGTGTGAATTAAAGTTTTAGGGAAACTGAAGTCCACATTTTCACCGAAGAACAAAACAAAGTTGTAAGCGACAATTTTAATTCCTGAAACAAATCAAAACCATACAGGTCCTTTAGTGTTTTTACAAAGACTTTCCTAAAGGATTCAATTAATTTTGGTGGAGAACAGAAGAGGGAGGATTGCTTGCTGTGAGACTAAAAATCAAAGACAAACCCACAAGATGCAATACTAGCATTTGAGAATATAACTTAAAAAGCACTGTCATGTGAACAAATTACTACTGATTACAGCAAAAATATTATACATTTACTTCTTTCATCTCTTAACATTATAAGATAGGTTGGGCAAATACCTGGCACCAAAAAATTGATGCATGATAGTTCCAATACGTTAAACAAAATGTACTATATTAGAACATTAATATTTAAAAATTTATGACGACTTCTCATCCAAATTCAGATGGTTTTACTGCTTCCTAGGAATCTTGTTTACCCCTCTGGAAAACTAGCAAATGACTGACTTCACCTTCTTTCACAGTATCGAAGGTGATTAAAGCTCCCAATGGAGATGTGAAGGGTATTATTCAATATTCAAATTACTGTAACAAACCAGTGTCACATTTAGCAGTATCTCCCAGCAGTGTCATAAAGTGTGTCCCAGTTTTTCCAAAAGGGCTTCCTCCCCAACCAATGTAACAAGTCACTCCAGCACGCGCTGGCTTTCACACACCAGCAGGACTCTAACACTGACCTGAACATAACCCCCTGTGAGCCGTACCAGGAGCTAAGATAGTTTACTCACCCTCTACTAATTATTAATTTTGATTTCCCATTTGTAGAGTAACATTATTGTTAAATCTAACTATTGGCAGCACCTGCACTGCTGGTTTAGTTTCTGGCAAGGGCACTGCGGGTGCTGCTGCATTTGCTATACATTTTAATTGAACAAGTGTAATATACAATTCATATTTGAAACATTAGGCCATCCCAGTCCACACTCTGTCCACCAAATCAATGTGATGCTGCAATAAAATACACGATCTGATTTAGCTAATGAAGTTCCTCATCACAAATCGTATCCGAGACAGATCCGGTGCCTTTAGGATCAGGCTGAAGCCAGAGGCAAGCATAAGGAAAGAACCGAGTGAGCTTTCTGCAGGTGGGAGTTCTGACAGTGTTTAATGGTTTGCAGCATCTGCCTGTCGAGGCCAGCCTTCCTCCTCCACTCCAGAGTCATACTCCTCTTCTGACGAATCCTTAGTGGGAGCCCTAGGATTGAAAGGAATGATCAGATACCTTGGAAATTGGGCAAAAAAACCGAGAGACACTTTCCACAGCTTCTGACAAACACGTCACTTGCCCAGTGCCCCATGACAAAAGTTCTGACTTTCTGATCTGGAAATGCTGCTGTGCACATTTGCTGTGCCACCAGCACACAGTCTCATTAACTGAATTCAATTAACCTTCTGATTTTCAGTAAGATGTTTAATTTAATCAATAAATTTAGTGTTTCTGGTGCTATACAAAATCACTTAAAGCAACCATCAGTGTAATACTTTCCATTCCCTCCACCCACACCAGGCTGAGCCAAGCTTCAGGACAGACAAGGTGCTGAAATGAGTAAATGTACCTTAGTGGAGAAAGCCACTCAAACAACATTGTCAGTGGTAGAAACCAAGACACAGTTCGTAAATTTCAGACCTGAAATTTTTTAACCAGTTTTCACCTGACCCATTCCCTTTCAACTCCATCCTTCATTCACTAAAATCCTTGGGTTTGGGGTTTTTTTAAAACCAGATTTGTGCAGCGTTTTCAACATTCCACATCACTACCATAATCTTTACAACATTAAATTGATTATTTTAACTAGAGTTCAGCAAATCAATAGATGTGCCTTTGTGGCTCTCCACTGCTGCAACAGTAACGCAGAAAACTGTAGCAGCCTGGAGCTTGTATGAAAAACCCCACGTCAGAGGTAAAAAGTAGGAGGAAAGAAAGTTTCATTTCAGAAATTTCAGTACACTCGCACAACTGAATTTCAAATTTTTACTGTTAACTTAAAATTTACTTCTATTTCTACAGGTATACATACACAAAAGTAACTTCACATATGTTTATTTTAAAATTTCTATTTAAAAACGAAAGCAATACAAATCCAAAGTCTCTAGGACAGAACAGGCACTAATTCAGCTGCGTACAATGTACAGAGCATTGATCTTTTTTAGGTTGTGTGCATGGATTTGTGTTTATTCCATCAGAATACCTGTCTAGTTGTATTACTGGTCTGTTCTGCTACTTCTGTTACGGTTTTACCTAATGTATCCTGGCTCTTTTTTGCCTTCTACAACATCTTTGTCAACTTCCACACATACGATGTCAGAATTGGGCACTTCAAACATGGGCTCCAACAGCAGCTTTTCCTACAAGAAAAGAGAGGGGAAAATATTTCTGTATGCCCTCTTCTACAAGAGGGCAAGTGATTTTCAGAGCTAGAGAGTCTTCCTGGAAGAACTCTGAATACTCACAGCTTTAGAAAGACTTACTGTATCCATGTAAGGACCAGAACTAAGTGTGGTTTTGACTGGAAATGGTCACGATTAGGTCCATACACACATCCAGGAAGGTTCATTTACTGTATATAAGACTTAATTTACTCACCATTATAGATCGAAGACCTCTGGCACCAGTTTTTCTGTCCAGGGCCAGTCTGGCTATAGCCTTCAACGCATCTTCAGTTACATTTAATTCACACTACACAGAGAAAAATGGGAAGTTCAGTTAATTATTTCATTTATGACCGTGTTGAGTACAAGCATTACTGAAAACAACACTGTATTTATAAACAAGAATACCAAAGAGTCGTTAAATAAAAATTCAAACCTTATCCATGCTGAACAGTGCCTGGTACTGAGGAACCACAGCATTCCGAGGCTCCGTAAGAATCCGTACAAGGGTTTTCTCATCCAGGCTGTGCAGAGGAACCACAACAGGCAAACGTCCCACAAATTCGGGAATCATGCCAAACTCTATGAGATCCCTGGCTTCCACATGGCGCAGCAAGCGATCCTTCTCCTCAATATCTTCCTGTGGGTCAGACTCTCCACTTATATTGGCAAGATCGGCTGCTGCTGCAGCCCTTCTGCCTTTCCCCATGTTAGATGGTGTCCCAAATCCTAGGTACTGCAAGACAAACATGTTCTGCTTACAGAACTGCAATAACTGAGCTTTCTTTATGTAAATAAATCACTTTAAAATAATCTGCAGCGACTGCTATGTCATTACATACTAATTCAAGCTCAAGAAACTACTTAGCGTAAAATTAAGACCTCTAGCACTCAATCAGTTTCTTATAAAATTGAATTCCCTCAGTGAAGGATTAATACATCAGTACAATAGCAATTTTTTCTTAAAATAAAGAAGGTTATCAACATGTTCTGGCCAGTTTACAAGTACCAGTGACACTTCATAAATGAAGCAAATCCAGGCAAGTTTGCTTACATGGGAAGCTACACAAATTAACATGAACAATAACTTGAATTTCAGTCACTCCTTTAGTGTTAGAAACAGAAGCACATTTTGTCAGAACACTGCAGCAAGAACCCTGTCCCAGACATTAATCTACAAACAGTGAACTGCATGATCAGGTATTTCAAGATGACGATGGCTTTTAGCACCACTTGCTGAAATAAAGAAATTTAGTGTGTTTACACATATGGCAAGACTTGTAAAAGTCAGTATTGCAAACAGTAATTAAGATGATGATTTTCCAGCTCAGACACAGCCTGATGCACTCACTTTTTCATTTTTCCTCCTGCTGATAATTCTGTCAAGACCATTAAAAGCACCAGAAGCTACAAACAGGATGTTTGTTGTGTCAACCTGCACCGTTTCTCCACGTAGTTTCCGAGAATTCTTTTCTGGAACATTTACTATTGTGCCTTCGAGTAATTTTAACAAGCCCTATGAAGGAAAGAAGAAATAAGCAATAAAAAATTAACACTGTGTAGCACTATATAAGAGGGCACACCATGCTATGGTCATTTTCACAGATGTATTTTTTGCTCCCTTATGCCTTTTTAGTAACAGTAAGTGTCCAAAAAAGTCAGTTTTCCCTATGAGACAATCCCACTCAAGGACAAAAATGTTCCTTTAATGTGGCTTCCATGCACATTATGCATGTAATGATTAGCTGCTTTTAACAGTTTTGTTTAAGTGGGAAATGTTATCTGTTCTTGCCTACGTTATGAACTGGCTGTCTGAATGCTGCAAAGACATTTTTCAATTAAAACATTTCCATGAGGAAGTCTCAAATTGCTTTTGAGATTATGTTTTTTAAATGAAGAAATTCAAGAGGAAAGATGTGTCTTTTGAAGGTGATCAAATAAGAAACTGAAGAACTATGACTCCATAAATTCCTATGCTGTTTGACATGACAGGATCATATGTCCTGTTCACTCAGGAAGTAAAATCACTCCATGGAAATATTTACCTGTTGAACACCTTCTCCCCCAACATCCCGTAACTGATGAATACCAGGAACACTGCCAATCTTATCTACTTCATCCAGAAAAACGATTCCTGCAGTTACAGAAAATGGGTTTAAAGATGACCCTACTTTTAAAGAGAAGCAAGAATTTACAGAAAATAATAAAATTTGAGAGCACAGCAATCTGTTCTACTTCCAGACTGCAAAAACATGCAATTTTGTCCAGTTATGGACAAAAACAAAACTACAAGATACACTTTGAGCTCTTTTCAGGTTTATTCTGTCTGATTTATACTTTGGGTACATGCAGCAGGAACACCAATTTCAGGAATACTGGTGGTCTCAAAAAGCTCAGAGCACTTAGGCAAAATTAACAGAGTCTCTGAAACACACATTAGAAGTTTACCTTGCTGAGCTTTTTCTACGTTGTAGTTGGCATCTTGCAGGAGTTTTGCGATGACAGATTCAATGTCTTCCCCAACATAGCCAGCTTGAGTCAAGGTGGTACAATCACAGATAGCAAAAGGTACATCTAGGCATTTAGCCAGAGTCTGAGCCAGCAAGGTTTTACCTGATAAAGTAAAAGCTGCATGTTAGAACTGCCACACATTTCTCTCAGAGCACACAAATCCAAGTATTTGGACAGGGACTTTTAACAAGGGTGTGTAGTAACAGGACAAAGGGGAATGGCTTTAAATTGAAAGAGGGTGGGTTTAGATGAGATATTGGGAAGAAATCCCTTTCTGTGAAGGTGGGGAGGCCCTGGCACAGGTTGCCTCGAGAAGCTGTGGCTGCCCCATCCCTGGAAGTGCTCAAGGCCAGGTTGGACAGAGCTTGGAGCAACCTGGGATAGTGGAAGGTATCCCTGCCCATGGCAGGGGTGGAATGAGGGGAGCTTTAAGGTACCCTCCAACCCAAACCATTCTAGGATTTACCACAGGATCACTGTTACTCTTATTAGACATTCTGAATCATGCCAGCATTTTAATATAGGAATACTTTCCAAGGGAGATAGCTTTCATAAGCAGTGGTTTTTACATTGGCAGGCTGTATTTCTGGTTTTAGTTTAATAATACACATTTAAGGCAGCTTGAAATGCATACAGTATCACAAATAAAATATCACACAATATAAAAACCAATAATACATGTACTTGCAGAGTTTAAAGATTAAATAAATCAGTAGTCCTTTGCAGACACTCAGGGTGCAGTGCAAAGTCCAATTGCTCCTGCTTTGAAGTTGGGAAGAAACAGAATTAAAATATTGTTTAGTGAATGTTCTCCCAAAAAGTCTGCAAAATGCCATCACTTCAGCACAAACACTCCCAAGTCTTATGAACATACAAAATAATCTCTCTTTCCAACCCCCTGCAACTAATCTGTCCCAGAGGTGAAACAGCACTGTCTTAACTGCAGCATCTCAGCTTGCCAGCTAAAGCAGAGAAACTATAAATGCATTTTATTTCAGCTTAGTCAAAGTGGCATCTTTTATTCAGTCAGTAAATATAGGCATTAAAAATAGAAAAAAAGAAAACCACACAACTACAGCTCGTTCCTTTTTAAGGTCACTAGCTCAGCCTGTTAACATGTCATGAAAGCACTGAAATCCCAGTTTGAAATTCACATTTAGGTTTTTTTATGAACCAAATTTGAATAATCACAGAAGAGGGAAATCACTCATTAACAACAAATTCCTTGAAAAATAGGATGCCTATAAAAACATGCAGCTGTATACCTGATCCAGTTGGTCCAAGCAGCAAAATATTACTTTTTTCAAGTTTAATGTCATCATTGGGTGAATCTAGTACTTCTCCTCCCCGTTTTTCCTGAGGTATCTGCTGGTTCATTTGTTGCTGCATTGATGCTCCCAAAGCATTACCATGTGGACTGATTCCAGCAATCTGCAGGAGCTCTGAAGAGAACAGTAACAGCACGGTTTGAGCACCAACAAGGTCTGTCATTACCTTAAACACACAATAACAGCTTGGTTCTTTTGCAAATCTAGAATTCTGTCTGTACAGAAGCTTACAGAGAGGACTGCAACAGAAATACAGCACAATTATTACACATACAGGCATTCCAACCATACTTTTGCACAGGCATATAGGAAAAGAATTTCCAGTGGCACAGTGGATTACCTAAAAGCATTCCTCTGCATTAAAAGCAAGAGGAATTTTCAGTCCTTACAAATGTACTCATTTTAACTGTAATTTCTTATCTTTTTTTTTAACATATGAGAAGAGATAAACCCAAGCTGTTGATTTTCATGATGAAAAAGTACAAGAACTGGACTTCACCCAACATTTCAAACTAGCAGTCACTAAGGACTGTTCTGCATGTCATAAAAGTAGGTATTGCAGAGGAGGACACGAGGAGAGGGTTCACTTACTTGTAAATCTGTACTCATCCTCCCGTCTTCTGATTTCTAATTCTAAGAGAGAGGATGAAAACAGTAATAAAAATGTAAGTTTATAAAAGCTTATAAATTCTCCACCTCTTGCCCTCTTCTGAATACATATTACCGCTGTCTATGAATGTATTTCTAACAAGAAATCCCCACCAGAGCTATTTTTATTGCTGTCAAAATTAACCCAAAACCCAATTTGCATGTTTTTAAAATGCAGCAAGCTTTCTACTTCTTAAAACAACAACAATCTATTACCTCTGATTAGATTTTCACATTAAAACCAATTATAGAAGGGAAAAAAATACAATAACAATTTTGGTTTGAAAAGGCTTCCTTAAACTCTCCCTGAGCATTACAATGTAAGACTTTGTTGTAAGACAGAACTCTGAAATATGTAAACATTCACTGTCAGTCTCTCTGGGTATGGACCATGTTATCTCCCTGTGGAGGGTCAGAACTTCCTAGTGCCAGGTACACAACTGCTCTCCTACCATTACCAGAACAGTGCTACTGATGTTCCCTCCTCAGTTAAAAGACCTCTTTATGTAAATTAAAAAAAGTAAAGAAGATTTCTGCTTGCTTAGCATGGTAACTTCTGCAAGACAGAACAAAACACCTTAAAAAAACCCACCCAAGGTACACTTTTGAGTCAGAGATGGTAACTTAATCCTGCTTCTAAAAATAAACTAGATCAACATAGCTACACACTTACTCAGCAGCAAAAGTACACCAAGAGTAACTCCATCTACACCTGCTAGATATGGAACAATACTGGAGTGACCAGCAGATGCTACTAGCAGGAACAAGGGAAGTTAGAAATCTAAGTACTCATCAATTTACCTATGCAAAATACCACCTTCCTGATCTGCATTGTTGCTTGCAGATTAAGCAGCAGATTTACCATTAAGCAGTAAATGAGATTAGAAAGAAAAATTTAGGAGGCTCGCTTCAGAAAGTTAAAGGAGAATACCCCATAATATGTATCAGTATAAAGGGCTAAACATATGGTAAGCACCATAAACCTTCTGACTGCCATTTAAATAAATCACGGAAGTTCACAATTGAAGTTATATTTAGTAGAAATTCTTTTAGATCATTTCAATTGTAGAACATCTAGTGTCAGGGTAAAACCTTCCTTAGATTTCTTAAGTTAGGGCCCTGAAATGGTGATTTATTTGACCAGAAAAATACCAAATATCATACAAACCTCTTGGTGTTAAAGAAGTCTGTTTCTCAACTTCTGCTTGCTGTCTCAGGTTAGATGGGATATTATTGTAGATTCTCTTGTAATGATTATACACAGCAACTGAAAGCACCTTCTTGGCAAAACACTGACCAACAACGTATTTGTCGAGGTAGTTGTAAATCTGAAAAATAGCCTAATCTTAGTAACACTTCTAAACCACCTTGCAGCAGAAAAGGAAAAATAGTATATTGTGCCAAAGATGGACTTTGGTCTAAATAGTTACAGACCTGAGAAACAGAAACCAACATCTAAAATGCAAAACATATTCCTGTTGATAAATTTACTTAAAAAATATGTTGCTCACACACTCATATTGTGTCTGTCAGTTTTGCCCCACTAATATATAAACCCGTTGCCATTTTCACCCAAATTTTTAAGAGGAACGGAAATTTTAAGAACACTTAATTTCTTAAAAGAGGCGTATCACAGAGCCATGTGCAGGTTCAGAAACCATTACAGTCTACCAGGAACTGAGAAACATAAAAGGCTTCCTCACTATGCTCTAGAAGGAAACCAAATGACTTCAGAAGGATCATGGCCACAAGTTAATCAGCTACAGCTCTCACCCAAACCCACACGAAATAAAAGGCCCTGCAGCTGCAGAAAGAAGCTGCTAAAATAAGGATACAGAATTCAAGGCCATAGTGAGAAAGAAAAGATACTATGGTTGGTGAGGGATGAGGTCAGCCTCAAGGTCACAGGAGAAAATGAAGTCACAAGACAAAGATAGAGGAAAACAAGCTCAAATACCTTTATTGGATCTACTTGCTCCATTTATCAGTGCTCTGCTGGGTCACATAGCTCACAAAAGTTTAATCTTAAGCTAATCATCTTTATTGTTTGTTGCTCTGTCCCAGCAGGCCATTACACACCTGATGCAGATTCAGGGAAGCATTTCACCATGCTGCAACACAAGGGGACACTGGGTGGAATTAAAAACATACCTTTTTCGGTGGAGGTGGTGGCTTCTGCTGGAATGCCAATTTCACAGCTTCTGCTGCTGACTCGGGCTCTTTAATGATGCTCTTTTTTGTGTCTGCCTCTGACAGGACAACAAAAAAGTGGTGACACTTTTCACACTTCACAAAACGGGTGGAAGCTGCAGAAAAAGTCAAAACAGTAAGAGGAATTGCTTCTGCCCGAGTTCATCATACAGGACAAGCACCTTTAAGACAGCACAGCCACTCTTGTGTTTACACAACACTTCTCCCTCACCTTAGAACATTTAAAAGCAATTATTGGCCTATGAAATTTAACACAGAGGGAACACAATTTGCCCCAAAGAAATCACAATGCTGGGCAGCAACCAGACAACGGATTAAACACAAAACTTTTTGATACTTAGCAAGTAGCGCCACACTCAGGAAAGGAAACTTTGCACTTCTGAGAGAGACAGAATTAATGAAGGCTTTAGCTATGTAGGAAATGCTCCTAACTCAAACTAATAGTTTAAGTTCAGGGAAGCAATCTACAATATCAAAGGCAGCATTATAGGAGGGCTCTGGTAGCTCCTGCTCTCTGCATCCCACTGGCTTTGGAACACTGTGGATCAGGCCCGAGTCACCTAAGCCCAAGACACCGAGCACAGTGGGGTCACCCAAAGGGCTCATCCCAACAAGAGGCAGCTGTGGTATGCAACAGATCATGAGGACTTTGATGTTTTGCAAGATCTTCTACTTATTTATTTTTACTGTCAAGACTAGAACAAATTTCTTTCAAATACCTAAAGCTAAACCCTCCTACCACTGGCTTTGAGAGCTATGTCTCAAGAAATCTGCAAAGGTTGGTTTCATAAGCCTGAAAATGAGAACCTTTATTGCTTTTCCTTTGGCAAAGCAAACTTGAAATAATAAAAACAGACAGTAGAGAAGAATAATAAAAGTAACTCAGAATAGATCCTTTCTAGCCATACTACTATGCTATTAAATGCAAATCACAAGCAATAGGATAGATTTAAAGGAAATATACTAGTAAATGTATTTAATTAAAAGTAAAGTAAATGTAGAAAAACAATCCAGTGAAAAATTTCAATGTCTGAACTTCTGAAATCATAAGTTTTTAGAAAATGGCGTGAACACTGTAGCACAAGCTGACTGTAACAACACCCTCTAGCAATAAACAAGCTGCTTATTTATAACTTGTTGTCTCCCATAGGACTGGCATCAGCAAAAGAGGAGTGGGTGGGGTTTTTCTTACCATTAATCCCACCTTATACATGGATAAGCAAGACCAACAGATTACTTTAAGAGTATAGCAACTAATACTGTGACCAACACAGCTTTATTAACTTTACTTGAAAGAAATTTTGTGCAACAGCCTGAAAACTCTCCTAGTAGCCTTCCAAATTACCGTTATCTGCCTGATGGGAATGTGATGGAGATCCACTTGCATGAACCCATTCCTCTTATGTAACTATTATTTAGCAACAATATTGTCGGGAATAAAAAACAACCCAACCTTTCTCCCAGGGCTCACTCAAAACGCCTCTGATATCCGTGATTACTACGGTGCCACGAGGCTGTTCTCCTTCCTTATACAATGCTTATTTAGGATAGAAGAGCCATGAGAATGGTTATTCCATTTATAGATCCACATGAATGACTAAAAACCCCCAGAAAATAAGGAGTGGGCTGCAAGAGTACTATAGGGCGTCTTTAAAACTTCACAAAGAAAAAAAAAAGAGTACACTATTGAGTTGCAGACAACTTTGCTAATCCTAAATACTGGCACGTTTTCATATGTTCTTTTAGCAAACACATAAAAGCACAGCAAAGAACACCCATGTCAAATTACCTCCCTGTCATTAAGATGTCTGCAAATATTTACAGAGTGCCAAAATGCAAGTTAAGTGTTGTTTTTAATCATTCAACATTGCCACAGAGGCTGCAATAGCAAAGGGATTTCTAAAGTCAGTGTGAGCTGACCTTGCCAAAAAGAAGTGCCAGGTTTTTACAAAACATACAGGAAACAAAAACAATCAGAGGATTAAACTTAAAAAGACTTGTAGGGTTGAGATAATGGCCTACTATCAAATTGCTTTAAGGTAAAAAAAACCCAACCAAATCAGGAAAAAACAAGCAAGGAAACTCCTGAGTATGTGTAGTAGCAGGGAAGTCTTGCTATGGAGGATGGAGTAACCCAATGGCATCAGGTGGAGACAGTAAAAGGAGGAACCAGGTAAGGCTTCTTATGTCAATCAGCTTTACAGCTGTTGGATTTCACTCCATATCTGAGGATCAAGCCTTATTTCACTGATCACAAACTCTCCTTACAGACTTTCACAACCCAAAACAATACAGGAACTGCTGAGAAAGGAGGTCAAAGCAAAATGACTTTTTGTTTACCTCATACTTTCCCTTCATTGTTAATTACTGGAAAACCATTGCCAAGCAAATCTTTCTGCAACATTTGCAGATACAGAGTGAAGCTCCATCAAAAACTCCAGTGGAAAACCAGCCTGTCACACTGCCACTCAATGGCAATTAATTTTCTAATGAATGTGGCTTTTATTCAGAATTTTGTTTCCCTGCTTCTCTCAAAATGACTGAAAATCTAATATTTAAACTGAAACAAATGCTAATTGCATGTTTTCCTTTGGTTTTAGTTATTTATTTAAGGCTCTGCAGGTTGGCAATTGAAACCAGAACTGTGAAAATTCATCATTTTTCCTGACTAAGCAAAAACAAAGGCTTATCCAAAAAAATGAACTTACAGTAGGCTTAATACAACTTGCAACCCATTCATTTTGAGCAGAATGGGACAGACTTCTTTTCCTTAGTTTTTGTTTTCTTTTTTCAAATAATTTTTAAGATAATTAGAACTTCTGTTTTCCAGCTGCTTTATACAGTGTGGTTGGGAAGCAGCGTGCTCAAATTAACAGACTAAACCAGAGTAACACAGGTCCAGAGAAAACTTCACCCGGACTCACAGGAGCTTTGGAAAAAAGTGGGTTTCCAGTCCCAAGCTGTTTACAGAACCCATGTTAATTCTCATGCTGCAACTCAAGTGGATTCACTACTTGTGAATTTTAGATTGCGTGTATCAAGACATGTTCTCCCATAGTGTTGGTATGAATAAATCCTGTTCCTAAGGAAGTTTCCAAGCATGTTTAAGTGTTCCCAGCAACACTGACGAAACACTAAATCACATCTCTGCTTTCCAGGGATCATTCTGGGACAATGCTTAAATGGTATTTCCAGATAAAAGCACAAACTGCAGTACCAAGGCAAACACCAGTGAAGTGAGAGTTTCAAAAACATCTCTGCCTACTGAATCATAAGAAGGCAAATAAGCTTAAAAATCCTTCCACTGTTTCCAACCACACCTAGTCCAGGGAGAGACCACACTGAACACCACACAGGATCATATTTCTAGTTACATGAACTAGTGCCAGGTTTTGCAGAATACCTTGTTGCCTATAGTTTCAAACAAACCAGAAAAACAACCTTATTTCTAGGGGGGAAAAAAGTAACTGAGGACTGATCCTTTTACCTAACATAAAGAAATATATTGTTATTATTACAGAACTGTCTTGTAATTCATGACACTTGATCATTTAAAATTCTATTTTATATGAGTAGCAGCAAATAACAGCATATCCACTCATTATTTTGGCCAGCTGTGATACTAACAACTGCTGAACACGTTTATGCTGACCTTGTCTTACGCCTCTTAGTGCACAAGTCTGATCATGACTTGATACTTCCTCCTCGAGCTCCACCACCTAACAATGGGTATTTGCTTTCTGACAACTGTTTTCTAAGCTAGTCTCATTAGTGCTGAAATGAGGTATGAAATGTCTTCAAGTCTGATGGAACCTAAAGCATAACTGGCATTAATTTCGATTACACTTCCCAAAAAAAAAAAAAAAAAAAAAAAAGAACAAGT